>LR749533.1:868501-896612 GCA_902729485.2 Mus minutoides
CCCCTGGCTTGCTCAGCCTGCTCTCTTATAGAACCCAAGACTGCCAGCCCAGAGATGGTCCCACCCCCAAGGGGCCCTTGATCACTAATTGAGAAAATGCCTCACAGCTAGATCTCATGGAGGCATTTCCCCAACTGAAACTCCTTTTTCTGTGATAATTCCAGCTGTGTCAAGTTGACACAAACCTAGCCAGTACAATAATATTTAGCAAAGAGACCACTTTAGCTCTTACCATGTTCTTGTCAGGCCAGGGCTTTTGTGCATGTCCATTCATGGTTACATTGGGCAAGGATAGGCAATTAGAAGTCCGGTGAGTCTCTGAGTTCACACATGTTCAACCTGCCTCATTGCCTAGGAGAAACTGTCTCATCCTGCTGATCTGGCTCAATGGACTTGGCCAAGAGCTGACTCCATTTCTCAACTGACACTTCCTGAACTATGGCAGTAGCTATTGGCCAGTGAATCCTCGTAGCAAGTTCCAGATCAGCCTGAGCTAGAGAGTGACCCTGTTGACAAGCAAAAATCCTTAAAATATGCAAAATGATGGAAGGCAAAAATGTAAAGCCTTCCTGGCTTCCCAACTCAAATGATTTGTATAACACTTGCAATGGAAGGAGCTGGTTCAGCATCTGCTTAGGGCTGTCAAAAGCAAGCCATTTCTCGAAATAGTACTCAGGGTATGCCTTTGCTGTGAGTGCTCACAGGTGGCTCAGGATAAAGGGCTGTTTATGAAAACACACCGAGCAACAGATGTTGGGATGATGGCTAATTATTAATTGCAATAGTTTGTCTTTATAAACAAAGATCTTGGCTCTGCTCATAGTGTTTTCAGGAGACTGTTGACTTCAGTGTTCATATGTTCTGTTTTTGGGTGCTAAATATTGCATATATATGATACTGTTAGGGAGCTATTTTCTCCTAATTGAAGCATTCCCTGCTGGAGGGAGGAGGAGGCACTTAAGACTTAAGAAACTCATGAAACTTACATGACTCAGGTAAAGTGAGAGCTCATAGGGTCACAAAGGCTCTGTCAATGTTACAAGAGCAGTGATCAGTAGCTAGTGAAGTGTCACCCATGATAGAGTGGGCTTTTTAGGGATGAAGCTGGTTTTGATCGTTCATGGTCCTGTTAGTAACCCCAATAAACTCTTAGGTTCATCAAGCTGGACTTATGTGGAATGTTCCTTTGGTTTGTTGATGGTGCCTTATCTGGGTTGAAGAGGAAAAGTGGCCTAGTAACTCTTGAGTAGAAACTGGTTTAAAGACCCAGACCTACTACTGGCTCAGTGCTGTCTATGACTAGACTCTGTTCACATATGAGAGCAATGAATATGATCAGGACATGGAATAATGGACCACATATAAAGTAAAAACTGATTAATCTTTTTGTTTCTTTCAAAATTGAATGTTCTACTTTAATTGAAATTGTATTAAATGATCAGTAGAATACACCTCCTCCTGCCCACTGGAGGTACTTTCTAAATCTCTGTAAATAATTAGTTGGATCTGTGCAGCAACTTCTCTTTGTTATTACTCAAGAATGCCTTTATTATATGTCTAAGATCCACTCTTTTCTAATTAACTGCTATTATCTTTATAAATAAGAATAAGAACCACAGCTTTTATTCTAAAATGACAAGACCCTGGATGGTTTGAGCAGCAAGCACCCTTTCTCTTGCTTACCATGTTGTTCTAAATTTGCATTTTCATCCCTCTTCCTTTATAATGCTAGTGTTCTGAATATAGAATTCTTTGATGGGAAGCTAAGAAAGTTAGCATGCTATTCTTCAAACCAGAAAGACAGAGTGATGTAGCCTGTACATTATATTTAAATCTATTGAAACCTAAGCACAGTTAATGCTGTGGGAAGAGTTATTTGTCTAGAAAGTAAATGTGGATGTTTTGGCTATGTGAGCTGTGTTGGATCATATGCCAAGGTAGTGGTAGGAAGCCAATGCCACTCTACCTGCAGATAACTAATGCTGAGCCTGCTGGGTCCAGAGAGGTGCTGAGCCTGCTGGGTCCAGAGAGGTGCTGAGCCTGCTGGGTCCAGAGAGGTGCTGAGCCTGCTGGGTCCAGAGAGGTGCTGAGCCTGCTGGGTCCAGAGAGGTGCTGAGCCTGCTGGGTCCAGAGAGGTGCTGAGCCTGCTGGGTCCAGAGAGGTTCTATGAGGACAAATGGGCTTTCATTTGTAAAAAAACCATATTTTCAAATTTAAATCTTCATTTTCTTCTAACAGCTTGGACATGTACCTGTGATTATGAAGTCATCCAACTTTCCCCTTTTCTTTCTCCCACGTCAACTTTTTCTCAGTTCATAAACAGGAAGTATACCTCTCCCTAAAAGCATTATGCTCCAAATATGAGAACCATGGAGCATCAGCACTGATTCTAAAATCTAGGAGCCAGGACACCTCTTTGCATCAAGACAGCAACCACCTAACACAACTCAGTGTTTCCCTATCCTGCTTGCTTATACACAGGGGAAAGCTCAGAATCTAGGCTTTCAACCTACATCAGCTTTGGTAATAATGGACTATATTAGGGAGTTAGTTGTTACAGGGATTCTTAGAGTTGGATGGCTCAGGCCTGCCATCCCAGTTACTTTGGAGGAAGAATCCAAGTTCAAGGTCAGCTTGAGCCACAGAGGAAGTTCAAAGCCAACCTGGGTAGCATAGTGAGATCCTGTCTCAAAATAAGAAATACAGGAGAGCTTGGCATGTAGTTCAGTGATAGAGCACTTGCCTAGAATGTACTTGGTTCTGGGTTTGATCTCCAGCAAACACACACACACACACACACACACACACACACACACACGTCTGTGCCTGCCCATCCACCTGCCTGCTTGTCTATCTGTCTGCTCATCTGTTTATCCATTTGTCTTTCTTTCTCTCTTTCTCTCTTTCTCTCTTTCTCTCTTTCTCTCTTTCTCTCTTTCTTTCTTTCTTTCCCACCAAAGAGAAATCATGGAAAATCTGTGCTAACAATTCATACATGCCAAATAAAAGAAATCCCTTCAATGTGGGTTTTATTAGGGCTGCAAAAAAAATTATAGAGTGTATTGAGTCACAGGTCTAAAGGCCAGAAATAAAAAGTACACTCTTTGTGGAACTATATTCCCTCTGAAGGTGCCAGAGAGGTAAATGTGTCACTCCTGGTCCTTCAGCCACAGACAAGCAAATACTTCTTGAATTTTAGATGTGATACTTCAATTATGTAACCACCTCTCTGTGTGCTATCTTATCTCTATGAACATCTGTATCTAAGTTTTGTAAAAACATAATCATTAAACCAGAGTCCATTTAACCATCTTGGGTGCTTTATTTTAATGTAATTAAGCCTTTAATGAACCCAATTTCAAATAAGATAATAGTTTGAGGTGCTTAGAGTTTGAGTTTTAACATGTATTTTGGGAGGCAAACCGTTTCCCCTAGAACATTGACCTTAGGTTTTCCAAACAAGTTGCTAGTGAAGCCAACTGTGTGGAAAGTGTAAAACGCTTAGCATCTATGCAAAAGTAGGAAACCATACCATGGAAAATGGCGGTCACAACAGAGCTCTGCAGTCCTCTGCCGTCTACCCCTGTGAGAAAGAAATTATTTTGACAATTACTTTCCTAGGTCAAAGCTTGTGAAGAGGGAATACTTTAAACAAATGATCATTAATATGATCACAAACTGATACAATTTAGACTAGGTTATGCAAAGGAGACTACTCTATTACTAGAAGGGCCTTTGGAGAAGGTTCTAATATATGTGGGCACTACCTGAGAAGAATCCGTGTGTGATGGTTTGAATAAAAATAGCCCCATAGGTTGGTAGGGAGTAGCACTATTAGGCGATGTGGCCTTCTTGCAGTAAGTGCGGATTTGTTGGCATAAGTGTGTCACTAGGGAATGGGCCTTGAGGTCTCAGAAACTCAAGTCATGTATAATGGCTCACAGTCACTTCCTGCTGCTTATGGGTCCAGATGTAGTACTCTGAGCTATCTCTCCAGCGCCATGTCAGCCTGTATGATGCCATGTTTCCCCCCATGAGGGTAAATCACGGAACTATCACCCAGCCCCCATTGAATGTTTTCCTCAATAAGAGTTGCCTGTGGTCATGGTGTCTCTTCACTGCAATAGAAACCCTAATTAAGATACCATGGAAACATAATAAAGGGGCAGAGTATCATGAGAGGTGGAGCAGACTCAGCTGAGTGTGTTGGGAGAACACCTTTATAGGAGGGAGGGAGAGAAGGAGAGGCAATGTGTCTGAGAAATGAGACCATGAAGTGAAAAACCAGAGACCCATTTGAGCAGACCCCTGATCAAGTTTCTGAGGAGGTGGCCATGAAGAAGCACATCAAAGAGCATGTGAGAGGCAATACAACAATGGAAGCATGAAATTAAACTATTATTTTTGGATTTTGAGACAGGTTTCTGCACTGTAGCCAGATTGGTATAGAACTACCAGTAATTTTTCTGTGTTAGACTCCTTAGTGCTGGGATAATTAAGTCAACTGTAATGTACTTATCTACAGATTTATTAGATAATCATAGTAAACTCCAAACAGTTCTTGTTTAAACCCCAAGTTAATCAGGTGGTACCGACAAGCCACACAAGGACATTCATTGCTTTGGGCTCTATATCCCTGGTTTGAAAGATACCAACAAACCCTGTGATTTTTATAAGTGCTTCCACTTAATACGATGATTAATGAGAATTCTTTACATTTACAGGCAATAAAGATAAGTAGGCCATTGTAAAATAACCACAAATCCTTCCCTTACCACAAAGATGATGTCTTTACTTTCCTAGATTACATTTCTGCCAGCCTGTGCCCTGCTCAGTCCAGTAAAATGCAGTAGAGGTAAAGATGGGGCTGGAGGCATTGCTCAGTGGTAGTCTTCACATCTCACCTGAAGGAAGGCCCTGAGCCCACTTTTCAGCACTATGAGGGGAAAAGAAAAGGAAAAATGGGGAAGCCTAGGGTTTAAGTATTCTATACCTCTTCTTCCCTTTGATCCCTGTCACTTCCACATGAATAAGCCCAGCTCTCCTGCTAGAGGGTGAGAAGATAAGAGGCCATGTGGACCGACGATATATGACCGTCCATGAGGACTTAGACCCTTTAGAGAGGCTACCTGATGTCAGCAGTGGTGATCTTGCAGCAGTCCGAAGGTGCACAAGTGAGCCAGGATGAGCCAGAGGAGCTGCCCGGCAGAACTCTGCCCCCCCCCCCCAGCTGCTGCCTGGCAGAACTCACCCCCACCCCCCAGTGCTGACCCATGCAGTGCTCTACTAGGAATATTCTTCATCTTTTTTTTTTTTTTAAATCTTTAGAGCCATCAAGCATCGAGGTGGCTCATTATCTAGGAAAAGCTCACAGGTCTGTGAAGCTCAGGATAAAATCTTATCCACTGGCACACAGCTAACTAGCACTCTGAAACATTATGAAGATACACTTGGCAGGGTAAGACATCCCTCAACTTTATTCATACTCACTGAGCTGTTCAGTTTTACAGGAGCTAATAAGGGAAAGCTAGAATTGTAAAAATACTTAGGTAATGTAGGGAGAAGGGGCCCAGGAAAGAACAGCCTGCTCCTGAGCTCTTGAGACTTGGAAATCCCCACCCCCATGACTAAGTGTTAAAGGTCAAACGATACTTCTGGCTGCTTCGTACTTTTCTACTACCTCACTGAATGTGTTAAAACAACCCTATAAAACCCTCCTCTCCTCCCAATCCTTTGCTGTCTCTCTTCCCATTGAAAGGCAGCAGCCTTATGTTTTCTTCTCAACAAATAAATCTCTTATGTGAGGTTTGTTGTGCAGTGTGACTTTGTGTATTCCTGTGCCAGATAAAGCCTTACAGGTATAGTATAGTATTTATGACATAGTTATGTTGTGAGACAAAACTTTTCCTGAGGAGAGGCAACACACACATCTACTAACCCCAGAGAGGGAAGCCATGACAGACTAAAGTGTGGATACTTACTACCAACGTCCAGCTTTGTAAACTATAAATTTCACTGGGGTACTTATAGGAGCAGAAATGACTCAAAGACAGCTGCATCACTTGGAGCACACTGCTCAGCCTGCAGGCAGCTCAACAGGTTGCAGAGTGTCCTTTCCAGGTGCCCCAGCTAGGCTATAAATCTCTACCAGACAGCTGGGCTATTTTCTGCTTCTTTCAGGCAGCGGTTCTGGTCTCAATCTCTTTTGCAGCTTTGTCTGAGAATCTTTGCAGCTTGGCATGTATGAGAGGGGCTCTCAGCTTTCATTGCTTACTCTGGAGGAGCCTAGTGAATGCAGTTTCAGGGACTTGCTGAAATTGAGTTGTTTACCTTCCTGTTTAAGGAGTTTCCCCTCAAGATGGAATGTTTACATGACAAATTATAAACATTTAGACAATCTGGAGAAAACATAGGATTTTTTTTTCTTCTGATTAACAGTATTAACAAATTCCTTCAGCTTAGTGGTTATCAACCTATGGGTCACAACCTCTTTGGGTGCATGTGTGCTGAAACCCTTTCACAGGGGTTGCCTAAGACCATTGGAAACCCACAGATATATTTACGATTTGTAACAGCAAAATTACTCATGAAGTTGCAGCAAAAATAATTTTATGGTTGGGGTCACCACAGCATGAGGGACTGTGTTAAAGGATTGAAGCATTAGGAAAGTTGCCAGCCACTGCTTTAGTTGTTTTATTATTACCATTTTTTTTAATGTAGTCCATTATGGCCTCAGATTAGTCATCCTCCTGCCTCAGCCACTTGAGGCTGGAATTATGCCATGATGCTTAATGAAAAATATGTTCTTAAAAGTGTTTGGAGCCTGGTGGGATGATACATGTCTGTTATCCCAGCACTGAGAGGTAGAGGTAGGAGAATTGCAAATTTGAAATATGAAAAACTTAGGAAGGCAAGAGAGAGAAAGGGAGGGAGGGGAGAGGAAGGGAGGGGGGAGGGAGGGACAGAGAGAATACCTGAATACAAAGATTCTAAAATAGTTACAAAACTGTTGACCTAAGTCATTACTTAAAGAAAAGTTATTTATATCTGGTTTGGCCTTAGCTTTACAATGTAGCCCAGGCTACTCCAAACTTACTATTTTCCTGCTGCTACCTCCCAGGTGTATTAGTTACAGACATGTTCAGATTGTAATCATTTAAGAGTAGATAAGTAAGTACTAGTTAAAATTTTCAGTTTGCTTTCAGAGTTTAATGCAATTAGCAATCCTATTATATTAAGAGTTGGAGATTTCAGCTAGGATTTGAAGCTGGGGTTGGAGGATTGACTTCACACACCGTCAGGGACTGGAGCTGGGGCTGGGATTAAGGCTCTGTGATCTTCCAACCGAAGCCCTTCTCTGCTGCAGGCTGCTGTCTTTGCAAGTGCTCATGATAGAGGTGATGACCGGCATGTGTCACCACGGTTGCCCTTGCCTTTCCTAGTGCATCAGATGGGAAAGTGTTGACGACAGGGTGTTCTCGGGAGCTTTAGTATCAAGTGGCCCAGCAGATGGGTAATTGAACACTCACTGTGCACTGTTTAAATTGACTGTGACCTCAGGGTCTGGCATTAAGCAAATAACAGTGAAATCAGATGATTGAGTGATGCTGTCCTTATAAATGAAGGGCCTCTGGGTATTTGGAGAGCAGCTTGGTCATCTTCCAGAGCAACTGCAACAGATTTGGGCAATTGTCCATTTGCAAATCATTGTCCACAGTTTTAACACCTATATCCTGACCATGAGTTAATCCAGAGATCAAAGCTGGAACGATTTTTTTCAGATACAGGGAGGCAGTTGTAAATGATTCCCTCTTGCTCTAGCTGTTAGCAGTGATCACAAAAACCAAGCTGATCATGGCTTAAGGGTGTTTCTATAGAAATGTATAGGCAATGTGATAGAGGACAGTAGCAAGAAGAGGAGACAGGTTGATGCTAGAGAGCTTTTCATTTTTGATAGTGTAATAACATTTTATATTCAGTCCCCAAACACTTTTTACCTTTTCAGTAAAATAAACACAATCTGGAGCTTGAACCACAGAGAAGATTTCAAATTGTAATAATATCAAAAACTAGATCGTACTAGAATAATATGTGGGGTGGAAGTCTTTGGGGCATGGCTGTTTAGATAAAACAGCAACCACAGCATTGTATGCTGTTATGGTTGGAGTGTATCATGTCCCCATAGACATATGTTTGAGCACTTGGTCCCTAGCTGGTGGCACTGTTTAGGAAGTTAGGGGACCGGAGGAGGTGGGGCCACCACCAGAAGAGGTGGATCACTGTGCTCACGAGTGAGTGTGTTGAGTGAGTGTGTTTGAGTGTGTGTGTGTGTGTGTGTGTGTGTGTGTGTGTGTGTGACATAACCTGAAGTTTTCTAGTTTAGCCCTACTTCCTGTCTGTTCTTCTGATTGTGGATGTGATCAGCTGTCTCCTGCTGCCACCACACTGTCCTTAACAATGAAGAACTGTAGGCCTTTGAACTGTAAAGCAGTAACAAATCTTTCCTACCCTAAGTTGGTATTGTCAGATATTTGGTCACAGCAGTGGGAGAAATAATTAATCTAATATATAAAAAATTAATATATATATATATATTTTTCCCTCTGTGTAGCCCTGGCTGTCCTAGAACTCACTCTGTAGACCAGGCTGGCCTCAAACTCAGAAATCCGCCTGCGGCCCTTCCGGTCCCGCAGACGGACCCGGTCTCTGCTGGCGCACCTGGTCTCCTTGGGTGCACAGCCTGTGCACTCCCCAACCACCCCTATAGGAGTCCCCACACGATTTTGGATCCAGCGGTGAGTGGTGAGTGGAGCACAACACCAGTTCCATCTAGTCTCACAGGAATGGGGACAGCACTGGGGAAATACAGGAGTGACCAGTCAAAGAGCAGAGGTCCCTTCCGGTCCCCACCAGCGCTCCCTGTTTCCTTGGGTGCACAGCCTGTGCACTCCCCAACCAGCCCTAGAGGACTCCCCTCGTGATCTTGGGAACAGCATTTCATAGGAGCCCATAATCAAAGGATCACAGTATAAGCTGGACTCAGAGGAGTCCAGAATCAACTGGGAATATAAAAAGGACAGGCTCCAGACTGCAAAGGGTCACTCAGACCCAGTCTGCGCAGGTCAACTCATGGACTGCAAATGGTGAGTGAGCAAAGGGCTGAACAGGGCACTTTCTGGGACACAACCAGCTCTGGGGTCTAGACACCCTCCCCACCTGAGGATAGTTCTCCCCCTGGGAGGGCCTTCTCTGCCAGAATTTGTGAGAGAGCCATATTGGGTCCTAAGTTGCTCAGAGACCAGTCTACACAGGTCAGCTCACAGACCACAAAGGGTCGCTAGCAGGTCAGCTCACAGATTGCAAAGGGTCGCTCAGAACCAGTCTGCGCGGTCAGCTCACAGACTGCAAAGGGTCGCTCAGACCCAGTCTGCTCAGGTCAGCTCACAGACTACAAAGGGTAAGTGAGCAAACGGCTGAGCAGGGCACCTTTTGGGACAGACCCAGCTCTGGGCTCTAGACATCCCAGCACCCTCCCTGCCTGAGGACAGTTCTCAGCCTGGGAGGGCTTTCCCTGCCCGAACGTGTGAGAGAGCCATCTTGGGTTCCAGGTCTCTAAGACCTAGTCTGTGCAGGTCAGCTCAGGGACTGCAAAGGGTGAGTGAGCAAACAGCTGAACAGAGCACCTTTTGGGACACACCCAGCTTTGGGCTCTAGACATCCAGGCTCCCTCCCCGCCTGAGGAAAGTTCTCAGCCTGGGAGAGCTTTCCCTGCCTGAATGTGTGCGAGAGCCATATTAGGTCCCAGGTCTCTCAGAGACCAGTTTGTTCAGGTCAGCTCATGGACTACAAAGGCTCCCACAGAGGCCAGTCTGTGCAGGTGAGTGTGCAGACCACAGAGGCAACACATCTTCTAGGACAGGCCCTATATAGGGTCTTCAACTTTACCCAAGAGGCAGGTCTGAACACCAAAACTCTGTGCACCTTCCCTGCAAAAGGAGAGATCACCTGCTGAGACTACTCTGACCACTGAGATTCAGGAGAGAGCTGGGCTCCCAGGTCTGCTGACAGAGGCCAACAGAATCACAGGAGGAACAAGATCCAACCAGAGACAACTATAACAACCAACTCCAGAGATTACCAGATGGCGAAAGGCAGACATAAGAATCTTAATAACAGAAACCAAGACCACTCACCTTCTTCAGAACCCAGCACTCCCACTTCAGCCAGTCCTGGATACCCCAACACACCTGAAAAACAAGACTCGGATTTAAAATCAGATGTCATGGTGCTGGTAGAGGACATGAAGAAGGAAGGACATGGATAACTCACTTACAGAATGCAGGAGAACAATGCTAAAGAGGTAAAAGTCCTGAAAGAGGAAACACTAAAATCCTTTAAAGAACTACAGGAAAACACAACAAAACAGGTAATGGAATTAAACAAAACCATCCAGGACCTAAAAAGGGAAATAGAAACAATAAAGGAAACCCAAAGTGAGACAACTTTGGAGATAGAAACACTAGGAAAGAAATCAGGAACCATAGATGTGAGCATCAGCAACAGAATACAAGAGATGGAAGAGAGAATCTCAGGTGCAGAAGATTCCATAGAGAACATGGGTACAACATTCAAAGAAAAGGCAAAATGCATAAAGATCCTAACTCAAAACACCCAGGAAATCCAGGACACAATGAGAAGACCAAACCTACAGATAATAGGAGTAGATGAAAAAAAGATTTTCAACTTAAAGGGCCAGCAAATATCTTCAACAAAATAATAGAAAAAAACTTCCCAAACCTAAAGAAAGAGATGCCCATGAACATACAAGAAGCCTACAGAACTCCAAATAGACTGGACCTGAAAAGAAATTCCTCCCGACACATAATTATCAAACCACCAAATGTACTAAATAAAGATAGAATATTAAAAGCAGTAAGGGAAAAAGGTCAAGTAACATATAAAGGCAGGCCTATCAGAATTACACCAGACTTCTCACCTGAGACTATGAAAGCCAGAAGATCCTGGACAGATGTTATTCAGACCCTAAGAGAACACAAATGCCAACCCAGGTTACTATATCCAGCAAAACTCTCAATNTAAAAGCAGTAAGGGAAAAAGGTCAAGTAACATATAAAGGCAGGCCTATCAGAATTACACCAGACTTCTCACCTGAGACTATGAAAGCCAGAAGATCCTGGACAGATGTTATTCAGACCCTAAGAGAACACAAATGCCAACCCAGGTTACTATATCCAGCAAAACTCTCAATTAACATAGATGGAGAAATCAAAGTATTTCATGATAAAACCAAATTCACACAATATCTTTCCACGAATCCAGCCCTTCAAAGGATAATAAAGGGAAACCACCAAAACAAGGACGGAAACTACACCCTAGAAAAAAACTAAAAAGTAATCCTTCAACAATCCTAAAAGAAGACAGCCACAAGAACAGAATCCCAACCTTAACAACAAAAATAACAGGAAGCAACAACTACTTTTATTTAATTTCTCTTAACATCAATGGACTCAATTCCCCAATAAAAAGACATAGACTAATAGACTGGCTACACAAACAGGACCCAACATTTTGCTGCCTACAAGAAATGCACCTTAGGGAAAAAGACAGATACTACCTTAGGGTGAAAGGCTGGAAAACCGTTTTCCAAGCAAATGGTCCGAAGAAAAAAGCTGGAGTAGCCATTCTAATATCGGATAAAATTGACTTTCAACCCAAAGTTATAAAAAAAGACAAGGAGGGGCACTTCATACTCGTCAAAGGTAAAATCAACCAAGATGAACTTTCAATTCTGAATATCTATGCTCCGAATACAAGGGCAGCCACATTCATCAAAGAAACTGTAGTAAAGCTCAAAGCACACATTAAACCTCACACAATAATAGTGGGAGACTTCAACTCCCCACTCTCACCAATGGACAGATGCTGGAAACAGAAACTAAACAGAGATACAAGGACACTAACTGAAGTCATGAAACAAATGGATCTAACAGATATCTACAGAACATTTTATCCTAAAACAAAAGGATATAATTTCTTCTCAGTGCCACAGGGTACCTCTTCCAAAATTGACCATATAATTGGTCACAAAACAGGCCTCCACAGATACAAAAATATTGAAATTATCCTATGCATCCTATCTGACCACCATGGACTAAGGCTATTCTTCAATATCAACATAAATAGAAAGCAAACATTCCCATGGAAACTGAACAACACTCTACTCAACGATTCCGTAGTCAAGGATGAAATAAAGAAAGAAATTAAAGACTTTCTAGAGTTTAATGAAAATGAAGCCACAACGTACCCAAACTTATGGGACACTATGAAGGCAGTCCTAAGAGGAAAACTCATAGCCCTGAGTGCCTCCAAAAAGAAACTAGAGAGAATATACACTTGTAACTTGACAGCACACCTAGAAGCTCTAGAATGAAAGGAAGCAAATTCACCCAAGAGGAGTAGAAGGCAGGAAATAATCAAACTCAGGGCAGAAATCAACCAAGTAGAAACAAAAAGAACTAACTATTCAAAGAATTAACCAAACCAGGAGCTGGTTCTTTGAGAAAATCAACAAGATAGATAAACCCTTAGCCAGAGTCACTAGAGGGCACAGGGACAGAATCTTAATTAACAAAATCAGAAATGAAAAAGGAGACATAACAACAGAACCCGAGGAAATCCAAAACATCATCCCTAGGATGATGTTTTCCGATATGAGTTGTTTCGATCTTTTGGACCTCCTTTACCTGTTAAAGGATCTGTCTATGGTCCATGGTTTCAATTCGGTCCTAGTCTAATTGCTAGATTTGTCCGGGTAAAGGGGATTTCTTTATCTTCGTCAGTAGTTATCAGAGGGTTGGTTTTTTTCGGCAGGACCAGATGGGTTTAGTGTAGAGTTCTATCAGACCTTCAAAGAAGACCTAATTCCACCTCTCCTCAAACTAGTCCACAAAATAGAGACAGAAGGTACTCTACCCAATTCATTCTATGAAGCCACAATTACTCTGATACCTAAACCACACAAAGATCCAACAAAGAGAACTTCAGACCAATTTCCCTCATGAATATCAATGCAAAAATACTCAATAAAATCCTCGCAAACCGCATCCAAGAACACATCAAAATGATCATCCATCATGACCAAGTAGGCTTCATCCCAGGAATGCAGGGATGGTTTAATATACGGAAATCCATCAACCGTAATCCACTATATAAACAAACTCAAGGACAAAAACCACATTATCATCTCCTTAGATGTTGAGAAAGCATTTGACATAATCCAACACCCTTTCATGATAAAAGTCTTGGAAAGATCAGGAATTCAAGGCCCATATCTAAACATAATAAAAGCAATATACAGCAAACCAGTAGCCAACATCAAACTGAGTGGAGAGAAGCTGGAAGCAATCCCATTAAAATCAGGGACTAGACAAGGCTGCCCACTTTCTCCCTATCTATTCAATATAGTACTTGAAGTCCTAGCCAGAGCAATTCGACAACAAAAGGAGATCAAGGGGATACAAATTGGAAAGGAAGAAGTTAAAATATCACTGTTTGCAGATGATATGATAGTATATATTCGGGACCCCAAAAATTCCACCAAAGAACTCCTAAACCTGATAAACAGCTTCAGTGAAGTAGCTGGATATAAAATTAACTCAAACAAATCAACGGCCTTTCTCTACACAAAGGATAAGAGGGCTGAGAAAGAAATTAGGGAAACAACACCCTTCACAATAGTCACAAATACTATAAAATACCTTGGTGTGACTCTAACTAAGGAAGTGAAAGATCTGTATGACAAGAACTTCAAGTCTCTGAAGAAAGAAATTGAAGAAGATCTCAGAAGATGGAGAGATCTCCCATGCTCATGGATTGGCAGGATTAATAAAAAAAAATATATAGTCAAAATGGCTATCCTGCCGAAAGCAATCTACAGATTCAACTCAATCTCCATCAAAATCCCAACTCAATAGAAGTGACTCTATCTTTCCCGTCAAACGTTTAAGTAGACCTTATTATTTTTTGGATCCTATCGTTTTTGATAAGAGTTGTTATTTTCATGGAGACCCCCTTAGTGGTACGGACTGTAATTCGACATGATGTCTCGTTAACACTATTTTTGACGTACCATGACCATGTCGTTGTCTGTGATAGATCAATGGAATAGAATGGAAGACCCAGAAATGAATCCACACACCTATGGTCACTTGATCTTTGACAGGGGAGCTAAAACCATCCAGTGAAAAAAGGACAGCATTTTCAACAAATGGTGCTGGCACAACTGGCAGTTATCATGTAGAAGAATGGGAATTGACCCATTCTTATCCCCTTGTACAAAGCTTAAGTCTAAGTGGATCAAAGACATCCACATAAAACCAGAGACACTGAAATTTATAGAGGAGAAAGTGGGGAAAACCCTCGAATGTGTGGGCACAGGGGAGAGATTTCTAAACAGAACAGCAATGGCCTGTGTGGTCAGATCAAGAACTGACAAATGGGACCTTATGAAATTGCAAAACTTCTGTAAGGCAAAAGACACAGTCAGCAAGACAAAAAGGCCACCAACAGATTGGGAAAGGATTTTTACCAATCCTAAATCTGATAGGGGACTAATATCCAACATCTACAAAGATCTAAAGAAGCTGGACTCCAGAAAAACAAATATCCCCATTAAAAAATGGGGTACAGAGCTAAACAAAGAATTCTCAACTGAGGAATTCCGAATGGCTGAGAAACATCTGAAAAAATGTTCAACATCCTTAATCATCAGGGAAATGCAAATCAAAACAACCCTGAGATTTCACCTCACACCAGTC
This sequence comes from Mus minutoides, assembly GCA_902729485.2. Classification (NCBI taxonomy): domain Eukaryota; kingdom Metazoa; phylum Chordata; class Mammalia; order Rodentia; family Muridae; genus Mus; species Mus minutoides. Next base: position 883,339 of record LR749533.1, read on the forward strand.
AGAATGGCTAAGATCAAAAATTCAGGTGACAGCAGATGCTGGAGAGGATGTGGAGAAAGAGGAACACTCCTCCATTGCTGGTGGGATTGCAAGCTTGTACAACCACTTTGGAAGTCAGTCTGGAGTTTTCTCAGAAAATTGGACATAGTACTACCGAAAGATCCTGCAATACCTTTCCTGGGCATATACCCAGAAGATGTTCCAACTGGTAAAAAGGACACATGTTCCACTATGTTCATAGCAGCCTTATTTATGATAGCCAGAAGTTGGAAAGAACCCAGATGTCCCTCAACAGAGGAATGGATACAGAAAATGTGGTACATTTACACAATGGAGTACTCTTCTGCTATTAAAAAAATGAATTTATGAAATTCTTGGGCAAATGGATGAATCTGGAGGACATAATCCTTAGTGAGGTAACCCAATCACAAAAGAAATCATTGGACATGCGCTCACTGATAAATGCATATTAGCCCAGAAACTTAGAATACCCAAGATACGATCTGCAAAACACAAGAAAATCAAGAAGGAAGACCAGCGTGTGGATATTTCATTCCTCCTTTGAGTAGGAAACAAAATACCCATGAAAGGAGTTACAGAGACAAAGTTTAGAGCTAAGATGAAAGGATGGACCATACAGAGACTAACCCACCGTGGATCCATCCCATAATCAGTCACTAAACTCAGACACTATTGCATAGGACAGCAAGTGTTTACTGATGGGACCCTGATATAGCTGACTCCCACAGAAGTGGATGCTCACAATCATCCATAAGAGGGAGCACGGGGCCCACATTGGAGAAGCTAGAGATAGAACCCCAGGAGCTGAAGGGGTCTGCAACCCTAGAAGAGGAACAACAATATGAACTAATCAGAACCCCCAGAACTCGTGTCTCTAGCTCCATATGTAGCAGAAGATGGCCTAGTCGGCCATCATTGGGAGGATAGGCCCCTTGGTACTGCAAACTTTATATGCTCCAATACAGGGGAACGCCAGGGCCAAGAAGTTGGAGTGGGTGGGCAGGGGAGCAGGGAGGGGGAAGGGGGAGGGGGAGGGGATTTTCAGGACAGCAGTTGAAATGTAAATTAAGAAAATATCTAAAAAAAAAAAAAAAAAGAAATCCGCCTTCCTCTGCCTCCCAAGTGCTGGGATTAAAGGCATGCGCCACCACTGCTCAGCCTACCAAATATATTTTTTCTAGTCATATATTCAGAGATTTTTAAAATGGTAAGATGGTAGATCTGTAGTTTCTATGAACCACCTTGAACTTGGTCCTAGTCTTCCATTTACTACCTGTCTCTCATATGTATCAATTGTGATGGCTAACCCAAGTTGTTAACTTGACTGTATCTGGAATGAATTCCAGAAATGGAGGGCACACCTGTGATCCAGATCTTGAGGGTGGAAGACATGGGTTTTTGATCTGGATCTTGAAGCATAAGCCATGAAAAGCTTAGGCAGGACTTTAATTCCAGGAACTAGAGGCAATCAGATCTTTGAGTTCAAGCCTATCCTGGGACAGAGCAAGCTCCAAGTAAAGAATAGCTTAGGTTTAAGCATGGTGGTACACACTTTTAATCTGGACCATACCTTCTGCTGGAGGCCTACATAAGGACATTGGAAAAAGGAAGGGTTTCTTCTTCTTTGCCTGCTTGCACTTACTTGCCAGCACATACATCTGTGGGAACCTACTTCCTCAGGATTCCAGCTTATATAGAAGACCAGATGAAACACCTATCCTTGTGTAGCACTGAGCAATTACTAGATTCTTGGACTTCCCACTTACAGCTGCCAATTGTTGGATGAGTTGAATTGCAGACTGTAAATCGTCCCAATAAATTCCCTTAATATATGAGACATTCCATAAGTTTTGTGGCTTTAGAGAGCCCTAATACACCAATCTATATAGACTACATGGATACCAACTTAGTTCCATGCCTAGAGGGTGTAAAAAATGTTTAGATCTTCCTCCAACATGGTTTCAAAAGGAAATGGACATTGCTCAGTATAGTCTCTTCCCTCCATCCATCTGCTGTGCCACTGCAGGGTGAAGTACTTGCTCTGCATTAACTGTGACCAAAGTACCATATGAGTGATTTAAGGAAAGAAAAAAAAAACCAGCTTACTTTGGCCTGTGGCTTCAGAGAGTTTTGGTCTATGGTTTCTTGGTCCCAAGAACTTGGGCAGAACATCATGATGGCTGGAGAGTGTAGCTGGTCACATCATGGCTAACCAGAAAGCAACTAGTACAGCAGGAATCAGGGCCCACATCTTAAAGACTCATCCCTTTTCCACCAGCTAAGCCTCATCTCCAAATTGAACAGTTTCCCAAAATCGTACCTTGATCCTGGGGAGAGACTCCATAGGGTTCTCGGGAGTCCCTCCTGCACACTTACCCTCTTTCTCTGGCAGTAGGTTCTGTGTAGAATTTGCTTACACACACACACACACACACACACACACACACACACACACATGCACCCCCACCCCCACAACTGCCCATCTACTTAGCCTGTTTGGCATTGTCTTCTCCTAACCACTGCAAGAGCTCCAAGGTCAGGTTCTCAGGGTTCTCAGGGTCCAGTTCATTTTGATAATTGCTCTCAGCTTGATTGTGACAACTGGGTGCCACCCAGTGGCCTCTGCTGCTCTGAGACCCCACCTTCCACCCTGCAGTCATTGGGCATAGCAGATGCTGGCCTTTTCTCTGGTCACTCTTGGCTTAGAGACATGTGATATAGGCTAGTATGTGATATAGGCTACCTGTATGTTCTCTAGGGTGGAAGAACACAGTCATCTGGTAGGTTCCCAGATTCTGCATTGTATATCTTTGTGTCTTTGACTTTCTCTCAGCCTTTTCCAGGGTCATTTAGCTAATCCTCACATTTCTATCTTGCTTGGTATGGATTGACACCTTTTCTATGTCTCTTAAGGGTCTAGAAGGCAGGAAGTTCACAGCATCTGTTTGTTTCCCCCAAGAGGGTTAAATATTGTTTCCCTGAAGAATGTTCTCAAACCGATGACCTCTTTATTACAGCTCATGTGTACTTTTGCTATGTGTACTGGGTGAATTCACAGCAGGTTTAGGGCATAGTCTGCCCACTGAGATGAGGCTGCATGTTATCTGGAGGAGAAGACTCTTAACAATTCTTCCAGCATGGATTGGGTTTACTTCCAGATAAGGAATAGTAGGCCACTTCTGTAGCATCCAGAGTGTTCTGGAGACTCTGATATAAGGGTTCAAAATATGGGGGCATCTACCTAGATGTTTCTCCCTACCTAGGGTCTGACCTAGTGGACTTGGCTTGAATGGGAGTTGACTTCCTTTACAATGTAGTCTCTCTGGTAGTTGAACACTGGATCTTGTCCTCAGCTTCATTTGTCTACAGAGAGTAGGGCCTCTGTTAGGATCAAGTGTTCCTTGGCTCTTGTCTTAGTCAGGGTTCCTATTCCTGCACAAACATCATGACCAAGAAGCAAGTTGGGGAGGAAAGGGTTTATTCGGCTTACACTTCCGTACTGCTGTTCATCACCAAAGAAGTCAGGACTGGAACTCAAGCAGGTCAGGAAGCAGAAGCTGATGCAGAAGCCATGGAGGGATGTTCTTTACTGGCTTCCTTCTGGCTTGCTCAGCCTGCTCTTTTATAGAACCCAAGACTACCAGCCCAGAGATGGTCCCACTCATATGGGGCCTTTCCCTCTTGATCACTAATTGAGAAAATACCCCACAGCTAGATCTCATGGAGGTACTGAAGTTCCTTTCTCTGTGATAACTTCAGCTGTGTCAAGTTGACACAAAACTAGCCAGTACAATTGACCCCTTGTCAACTTCACACACAAATGCATCACTAGTAAGCCTCAATCCTTAGTTCTTATTCAACCCCAAGATCTTAAATAACTTTAAAAGTCCCACAGTCTTTACATATTAAAATTCAATCCTTTTAAAATATCCAGTATCTTTTAAAATTCAAAGTATTTTAAAATAAAAAATCTCTTAACTGTGGGCTTCACTAAAAAACTTCCTTCAAGACGGAAACATATCAGGGCACAGTCACAATCAAAAGCAAAAATCAATCTCCAACCGTCCAATGTCTGGGATCCAACTCACGATCTTCTGGGCTCCTCCAAAGGCTTGGGTCACTTCTCCAGCCATGCCCTTTGTAGTGTAAGATTAAACTAGAAATACTCCTATTTCAAACACGGGCTGTTCGCGTATCCCAAGAACCACGAAAGACCTGTCTTGATGCAAATTGCAAGAGGACTTTATTTATCAGCTAGCTGAGGACGAGCTCCTTTCACCCCAGGGGCTGGGGAGCTCGACCCAGAGCAGCAACAGTAGGGGGCTTTTAAGGAAAAAGTGAGAAGTTGGGAGAAGTTGGGAGGAGTTAGGCTACAGCTCTTCTCTGGGCAGGGGGGTGGAGTAGCCTTGCTGAAGGAACAAAGAGAGGGAGTGAGCTGTCCTTGGAGTTATCTCTGGGTCTCTGACACAGACAGTCAGGCTAGGTCTTCTTGCTAACAAAGAGCTTCTCACTGGCTGCATTCTCAGAGATTGGGAAACAGACCTTGGGGGAGCATTCAAAGGCTGTACATTTCAGGGGGAAACACTTTGGGGGTCTTTCAGTAGCACACACCTTGTCTTCTAGGGTCCAGCTGCCTGTACTCCGCTGCTGCTGCTGTTCTTGGTGGTCATCTCATGGTACTGGCATCTCCAAAACGCTGCTGTCTTCCACTGTAACTAGGCTTCACCAATAGCCTCTTATAGGCTCTCTTCATGGTGCCAAGCCTCAATTCCTTTGCATGACCCCTTCGGCCCTGGGCCATCAATTGCAACTGAGGCTGCACCTTCACCAATGGCTTTCTATGGCCTCTCACAGTGCTTCCATGGCCTCAGCTGCTCTGCATGACCCCTTCATGCCTTCAAAACCTGTACCACCTGGGTGACCCTTATACATTACCAAGTCCCACTGCAGCAGGAGTACAACCTTGGCTGTCTCTGGAACACAGCCTCTTTGTGCTTTCACAAAACACTTCCCAGAAGATGTCACCTCAACGATGCTGGTCTCTTCTTAATCACCGCTAATTTCTTAGCTCCAGCTAACCAGCATCAATAGTCCCAGTAATGCAAAGGTTTTGCTTTAGTAGTTCTGGTATCTTGTTAATCACAGCTGATTCTTCAGCCCCAGCTAACCAGAACCACAGAATCTTCACAATCAAAGTAACAATGGCCCTGAAAAGAGTCTTTAATTTTCCCTCTGAAATTTCACAAGCCAGGCCTCCATCTTCTGCACTGTTCTCAACATTATCTTACAAGCTCCTACACAACATCCCACAGAGCTTTTAACACAGAATGGATCTTCTGGCCCAAAGTTCCAAAGTCCTTCCACAGTCCTCCCCCAAACATGGTCAGGTTGTCACAGGAATACCCCACTTCTGGTACCAATTTGTCTTAGTCAGGGTTCCTATTCCTGCACAAACATCATGACCAAGAAGCAAGTTGGGGAGGAAAGGGTTTATTCGGCTTACACTTCCATACTGCTGTTCATCACCAAAGAAGGCAGGACTGGAACTCAAGTAGGTCAGGAAGCAGGAGCTGATGCAGAAGCCATGGAGGGATGTTCCTTACTGGCTTGCTTCCCCTGGCTTGCTCAGCTTGCTCTCTTATAGAACCCAAGACTACCAGCCCAGAGATGGTCCCACCCACATGGGGCCTTTCCCCCTTGATCACTAATTGAGAAAATACCCCACAGCTAGATCTCATGGAGGTACTTCTCTAACTAAAGCTCCTTTCTCTGTGATAACTCCAGCCTGTGTCAAGTTGACACAAAACTAGCCAGTACAGCTCTCATGCCTCAGTAATGAATATCTTGGCTATGAGTGGCTAATGTCTCTACTTCTACTGCAGTATTTATTGAAGCATTAATAAGCCAATACCATTATCCTGTGTGATGGTTAATCTTCATTGCCAACTTGATGAAATTTGGAATCACCTAGGAGACACATTCTAACTGTGCCTGTGAGGACATTTCTAGAGAGGGTTACTTAAGGAGAGAAGACCCATTCTGTAAGAATATGGCACAATCCCATGGGTTAGGATTTTGGGCTGAATAAAAAGGAGATATGAGCATTCACGTCTCTCTGTTTGCTGACTGTGGATGCTTTGTGAACAGGAGTCTCATGTTCCCACTGCTATACTTTCTCTGCCATGTGATGGTCTATTCCAAAGTGAACCAAAGTTAGCCCCTCCTCCCTTAGGTTGCTTTTGTTACATATGTTCTCACAGCACTGAGACAAGTGTCTGACACAACCAGTGACTTCTCTTTCTCTGTATATTGCAGACAATCACAATGCATTCCCTTCCACTATGTATCATCCTAGATGACCACTGCAGAAATCTTTCAAAATTGAGCTGCCATTCCATGCCAAGTACTCTCTGGATTTCAGTGAGTACCACCACATAGAGGGTCATCATTTCTATCGAACAGGGAGTAATCAAGAGCCAGCGGAAAGCTCCACCTGTACTGTATTTTCCTGATTAATTATTGATGTGGGAGGGTCCAATTCACAGTTGGTGGTTCCACCCATTGTGGTCTCAGGGGTCATATAAGAAGGAAGACTGAGCAAATCACAGAGAACAAGCCAGTAAGCAACATTCCTCCATGGTTTCTGCTTCAATCCCTGCCTCTGTGTTCCTGCGTTGAGTAACTGCCCCGACTTCCTTCAGTGATGGACTATGGGCTAAGAAATATAAAGCAAAGTAAACCTTTTCTTCCCTGAGTAGCTCTTGGTCATGATGTTTCATTGGAGTAATAGAAACAAAGCTAAGACAGAGATAGTGGTTGGGAGAGAGAAAATCAGAGCTACTTCACTGACTGAAGAATGATTAAGGCCACATGTAGTAAGGAGAGCCTACTATACCAAGAGCTCACTGCAGGAGGTGCTGCTCCCAGCCTGTTTCTATGACAACTGGATGAAGACCTCAAAAGATCTAACTTGAATCTGTACTGCATAGGAATGATTAATGAGACAGGGAAACAACTGTTTGTCATGTGTCATGATCACACATATGTAATTTATAGTTTAAGTATCAATGAAAAGTTGCTGTACCTACAACCTTAGCTTCTGGCTCATAATTGTGGACCTATAGTTCTATGGGTCTCCAGAGTCTGCACACATTGTTTCCAAGGCATTCTTAGAGTTCCCTATGCCACTCTATGGTGGAGTTCCATTTGCAAAGCTATCTGAATCTCAATTAATATATCCAAGAGGGATGATCCACATCAAAGGAGACTCCTTGACTTGGAACCTTTGTAGATACCTCATTGGTTTTGAAGATACTGCCTCATCTGGGGATTTGGTCACTGCAATTTCACAGATGGTTTGCTTGAACCCCAAATTCAAATTGTTACATTATTTTAATACATACAATTAAAATAAAGCAAAGCCCTAGTAGCCCATTTGACTTAAAAAAAAAAGGTAAATTGTAGAAGTTTTAATGTGTGGAACATTGGCAAGAATGTCATGACTAAGCAGATTAGAAATTAAAGCACTAGCTGAGAATTTCTTTCTCCATTACATCCATAAATAGTAACCATTTGACATGCAGAATCGAAGTCAGTCATTATCGGGGAAAATTACTTCTGATCTTTTTCTTTGCATGGCTGATTTATTCTCCTACACTGTCAAGGGAAGACTTTTACCTTAAAAATATTCCCCCTTTTAACTCTCCCATTTCTTTATCCCCTTTGACAGGAGGATGGCAGCAACTCTATCGAATGGCAACAAGCTGAGATATGTTGTTAAATTTTAATCATCCTCCTGCCTGTGAAGCTGATAATTGGGGCTGGTTTAACAGTGCTGCTCTGTCAGTCTCTATAAATCCCCCGCCAGGAGCCTCCTGAGTGGCTGAGATCTCCAGTGTCACTGTAACCCACACTCAGCATTGATTTTACAATCAAACAAAGAATCAGCACCCAAATGCCACTAGCCCAAGCACCTTGGGCCAGAGGTTGCACTTTCTTCTCTCCAGTAGGATGAATGATGAATGAATAAATAAATTTATAAATAAGTAAATTTAGTGATTTAGAAACTATCCAGTCAACCCTCTTTATCAGAGACCTAGCTCCGAACTCATCTGCCTTGTTCTGTCTAGTAAAGACCACTTCTTAGTGCTCATCAAAAGCTACTCAATCTTGAGGAACAGGGTGGGGGCCAATGGAAACCCAGGTGTGCATCTGAAAATGCCTTGAAAAATCAAGTCTATTTAACAAAACTGTCTTCTAATTAACCTCTACTTTTCTTACTGACAAATGGATGATAGCAGTGTTCTCTACTGGTCCAGTCCTGAATCTAAGCTTTCCCCATGAGTTAGTGTCCTCTGTGCCTCAAGACTCTGGTAATTGTCACCTACATCTTTTCTGCTTTTCATCCCATCTCTGGATAATTCTTCCTTTGCCTCCATTTCTGAGTTCTACCTGAACAAATTTCTAAAACTGGAAGGAACTGCTGGAAGTGTCAAAACTCAGTTCCCAATTCTTTACTTTTAAAAGAAACCTTTAGCAACAGGGCTTTACCATCCAGTTCTGGAGTGTAACCAAGAACACTGGCAATAGTGTGTAATGTTGAGGTCTCTGCGGCCTCATTGGCTGAAGCCTCCAAAAGAGGCACCCATTCCTGTAACTGGGCTTTTTATTTGTCACACCATGGTGCCTAGCTGTGGCAGTGCTGCCCTGTTACAGGGTGATTCCACTTAAGTGTTTATATGTACAGCTTAGTCTAGCCTAGTCTAGCCTAGTCTAGTCTAGTCTAGTCTAGTCTAGTCTAGTCTAGTCTAGTCTAGTCTAGTCCAGTCTAGTCTAGTCTAGTCTTATACAGTATAGTACAGCCCAGCATAGTCCTGTATAGTAGTATAGTATAGTAAAGTATATATTTTTAAGTTTCTGTAGTAGTAGGTTTCTATATGACTTCATGAAATTGTGTGTGTGTGTGTGTGTGCACACACGTGTGCACACGCGCGCGCACATCTGCAGATGCATGCATGTACACCACAGTGCTTGTATGGAGGTCAGAGGACAACTTTGTGGAACCAGCGTGAGCTCTGAGGTTAAATTCAGGTCATCAAGGATTGGCAGCATATGTGTTTATACTAGGTCATCTTGCTGGCCCAGGGTTATCTTTCTGTTTTGTTTTTGAAAGAGAGTCTCACTATATAGCCTTGTCTGACCTTGAACTTGCAGCAGTCCTCCTGACTTAGCCCTTGAGTAATGGAATTACAAGCATGTACCCTGTCCTCTCATTATTTCCTTTGTTTTTTTATGTTATGTGTATTTCACATTTTGATGATCCACATAACAGGACTCAGTGAAGCAGCTCTTGGCTCAAAATTCCTGGCTATTGTTTTTCTTTTCTGTAGGAGCCTGTTTTACAGGCTCTTTCAGATTCCCTCTTTTAACAGTGTTTATTGAGTGCCTGTTATGTATCAGGTATCATACTTTATGTGGGAGAATGTGGCAGTCAACAGGACAAAACCCACATACATAGAGAGTGGCTGATTGATGAACATGGTGTTTTTTAATTTGTGGTCTGCCTGTGTGGGTCAGTCAGGTAGGGCCAGTCCTGTGTCAGGGAGGCCTGAGAATGGTTTCACACATGGCAGGGAAGTGAAATAATAAGGTTTGAAACATTAAGAGCCATGAGAAAGCTCACAAAGATCCTCACTGGCATTGTGTGCTAAATAACTAATTCATGTCTGTTCCTGCTTTACTGTTAGAGGTCTCGTGCTTTGCTGGTTTTCCCTAAAGAAGACATTGTATAACTTACCCTCATGTTGGTTGGTTAATCTCTTAAAGCAAATTAAGATTCTATCCTATATAAAAGTTTGAGAGGCTAAGACTACTTCAGATGGGTGTTAGTGTCCTATAGGAACCACAAAGACCTAGTGAGCTAACTCTGTGAGATTTTCACGTGGAATCTCTGACCACGTCACGTGTGTTCATAAAGCATAACATTGTCTGTTAAGGAAATGGCTCTCTTGTCCTTTCTCCTTCCCATCTCAAAACTTTCCTTGTGCACAGGACTCACACAAACAGTTATGGATGTCATTTAGCTGCTGTCTGCCAGAACAAGGTGTGAGGTTGGTGAGCAACTCCCTATAGAAATTGCAGTACCATGTTACACTGACATTGGCCAACTCATCTTTCCTCAGCTGGTGACTCCCTTCACTTTCATATCTCCCCATGAGAGTTCAGGCCTAATTCACAAGTAAAGACTCTTTGCATAAAGCCTGGACAGGGTGGTGACTGTGGGTGTAATTACAGATTTTCTGGAAAGATTTTGCCCCACTCCCTCCTCCTGTCTTCTCTGTGTTCCTAACAGTCGCTTCTCTCATTTTTTTTTTTTAAATCCATTTTCATATGAAATGTCTTTGTTTAAAGATATTATGGGACTTAGGTTGCTATGAGTATTATAATTTCCTTCTGAGGTAGGAATTCTCCTGCCTGGTCATAGGCCTTATGATAGTGATGTTAATAAGCCCACTGTCACAACTTGGTGACACAGGAAAGGAATGGCAATGAATACCACAGAGATAGATAGATGATAGATAGATGATAGATAGATAGATAGATAGATAGATAGATAGATAGATAGATAGATAGATATTAGCATCTCTGTTTGGTTCCATGGGGGGCACAAACCAGCCCAACTGACAAAACTATCCTAGCTTCCTCTTCTATCAGTATTTAATACAGTGTATTTAAGCTCTGTAATTTAATTCATCTTAAAACTTGCCATTCTTCCTGGATGAATGGATCCCTTTATCATTATAGGAATCCTTATCTGGGATCCACCTGTCACAGTTGCCCACAGTCAACTGCCTTCTGGAAATACTGACATTTGTCTTGACTTTCTCAGGACTACAGGCCTTTTATTATAGTTAATTGTTATAATTGTTCCATATTATTACTGGTTTAAAAAAGGTGTTGAGGGGGCTGGTGAGATGGCTCAGCGGGTAAGAGCACCCGACTGCTCTTCCGAAGGTGATAAGTTCAAATCCCAGCAACCACATGGTGGCTCACAACCATCCGTAACGAAATCTGGCTCCCTCTTCTGGAGTGTCTGAGGACAGCTACAGTGTACTTACATATAATAAAAAATAAAAAAAATAAATCTTAAAAAAAAAAAAAGGTGTTGAGGGCTGGTGAGATGGCTCAGTGGTTAAGAGTGCCGACTGCTCTTCCGAAGATCCTGAGTTCAAATCCCAGCAACCAGATGGTGGCTCACAACCATCCGTAACGAAATCTGATGCCCTCTTCTGGAGTATCTGAGGACAGCTACAGTGTACTTACATATAATAAATAAATAAATCTTTAAAAAAAGGTGTTGAAATATAAAGTCATATTTTATCATAGGTATGGATCACAGGTAAAAAGTATATACAGGGCATCATGCCCAGTAGGTATGTCCTCTATGGTTTCAGGCATCCGCTGGGAGTTTGGGTTGCATCTCTAGTAGAGAAGAGGGGACTATGGTAAATTTCTTGAAATTATTTCTCCTTTTTAATAAGTTCTGTATAATGTGACTAGCATTCGTCACTTTCTGCTTCCTGACTACTGGTGCGATGTCACCTGCTGCCTCAGGCTTCTGCCACCATGCCTTTCCTGGTGTGATGATGGTCTTGTCAGGTTTCTTCTTGTCAGGTATTTTGCTCACAGAAGTGAGAAGTAACTAACACAATATTCAAGGGAGACAAAATCAGTATGCCAGAAACTATCTGTAGTCTATCCTCAGTGCAGCGCCATGGGCTTCCTATCCACTTAACTGTGGTTCTGTGATTGTTTGGGCCTCTCAGTGCTTCATTAGCTATCTAAATTCAAGTGGCCCAGTGCTTTGGGTAGCTTCTAGTGCTGTTATGGTATCCCTTAATGGTCATTGACCATGAGTGAGTCAACACGGCTAACAAGGCTACAGAAAATAAGAGTCAACATGACCTCTCTGGACTGTAGGAAAAATACCACCCTTTCCTTTATATCTGTGCAAATACATTCATGGCTTCACTTGCTAAATACATCACAAAGCATCAGCCAGTTCTTGGACTTCTGCAACATTAATGGTCAGCAAAGGAGAAAGAAGAGGCTCTTTTTTATGTGCCAAGATCATCATAACAGCATAACATAAAATAAGGACTAATGCTTCTACTCACTGACTGAGGATCAGACACGTATGCATCTCCAGTGTTCTAATAAAATATTTTGCATATTTTTATGATTTTATTTCACAGATAGGAAAAGTGAAATATAGAAAGTCTAGTGATCAGCCTGTGGTTGCACAGTTTCTGAATGCCAGAGCTGAGATTTGAACACATGTAGTCCCAAGTGATTTTAATTGAGATACACTGGCTTTCTCAAGCATTACTTAATTTTTATAAGTCCTCTGAGTTTTAATCCCTCCTAATTTAATATAATGATAATGATAATAATAATAATAAAATAATAATGGCAAGTGCATAATTGGTGTTTCTGCTTTGACATGCCAGGAAGTACTTAAAATACTGAACAAAATTTAGATTGTTTTGCATTCTAAGAATCCTGTGAAATGGGCACTGTTAGAAAAATCTGAAGCACCAAGAGATGGAGTCGTCTTAGAGTCACACAGAAGGGAGGTCGCATAGTAGGGATGCAGCGGAGGGAGACCTTGTGTCAGCTGTGAAGCCCCAGTGCCTTGGTCTTCAGTGCCAGTCCCTGCTGTCGTCACAGCAGTGGGGACACTGTTGATGTGAATTTGCACCCGGGTCCCTGACTGCAGTCCTGATAAACTCTCCTCCACCCGACTCTGCCCTGTTGGTCTTCTTGTTCCCCATGCTTTGTTGGATTTCACAGTGACTGACAGCCATGACGACTGGCCTCCCAGCTTCAGTTGTAAAGAAATGAGTGCTAGGAAAAGTGTCACTGTGCAGATTTAAAAGAAATTTATTTCATTAGTTTTGGCCTTGGGAGGGGGGGGGGGAGACATCTTTCTTTATTATTCTCTCATGCAATACATCCTAACTGCAGTATCCCCTCTCTCCCTTCCTCTTAACGCCATACCCCCTGTATTAGTTAGGGTTCTCTAGAGTCACAGAACTTAAGGAGTAAAGGAATTTATTGATGACTTACAGTCTGCAGTCCAATTCCCAACAATGGTTCAGTAGTAGCTGTGAATGGAAGTCCAAGGATCTAGCAGTTACTCAGTCCCACACGGTGAACAGGCGAAGGAGCGAGAGAGAGTCTCCCTTCTTCCA
>LR749533.1:899938-1026563 GCA_902729485.2 Mus minutoides
CTTGAGCTCGGAGAACTCTCTGTCTTAATCTTCTGGAATCCATAGCCGGTATGCTATCAAGACCTCCATACCAAGATCCAGATCAGAGACTTCTATATCCAAGTCTCCAGGTTAGGGTCACTGGTGAGCCTTCCAAATCTGGATTGTAGCTCATTCCAAATATAGTCAAGTTGACAACCAGGAATAGCCACTACACCCCCCCCCCACCTCACCTCTCTCTCAGATCCACTGCTTCTCCATTTCCCTTTATAAAAGACCAGTCCTCCTAGTGATATCAACCAAACATGTCATAACAAGATGCATTAAGACTAGGCACAAACCCTCATGTCAAGGCTGGATGAGGCAACCCAGTAGAAAAGAAAAGGTCCCCTGAGCAGGCAAGAGTCAGACACCCCCATTGTGATGGTTTGTGTATGCTCAGCCCAGGGAGTGGTATGACCCTGTTGGAGTAGGTGTGACCTTGTTGGAGTAGGTGTGTCTTTGTGAGTGTGTGCTTTAAGACCCTTATCCTAGCCAGGATAAGGATGCCAGTATACTGCTAGCAGCCTTCAGAAGAAGATGTAGAACTCTCAAGCTCCTCCTGAACCATGCCTGTCTGGATGCTGCCATGTTCCCACCTTGATGATAATGGACTGAAGCTCTGAACCTGTAAACCAGCCCCAATGAAATGTTCTCCTTATAAGACTTTATTTGGTTATGGTGTCTGTTCAGAGGTTCAGTCCACTATCATCAAGCATCCAGGCAGGCATGGTGCAGGAGGAGCTGAGAGTTCTACCTCTTCATCTGCAGACAGCTAGGAGGAGATTGGCTTCCAGGCACTTAGGATAAAGGTATTATAGCCCACACCCACAGTAACACATGTCCTCCAACAAGGCTACACCTCCAAATAGTGCTACTCCCTGGGTCAAACATTCAAACCATCACATGATCCTTCTGTTCCAATCCTCACCTGCCATCTGTCTACTCACAAGGTCTGTTCTATTTTCCCTTCCCAGGGAGATCCATGCATTCTTCCCTAGAGTCCTGCTTGGTACATAGCCTCTATGGGTCTGTGGATTGTCACATGGCTATCTTTTACTTAGTAGCTAGTAAAAGCTACTAAGTAAGCATTTATGAGTACATATCATGTTTGTCTTTCTGGGTCTAGACTGTCACACTCAGGATGCTTTTGTTTTTCTAATTCCATCCATTTGCCTGCAAATTTCATGACTTCATTGCTTTTAACAGCTGAGTAATACTCCACTGTATAAATGCATTGCATTTTCTTTATTCATTCTTCTGTTGAAGGACATTTTGGTAATTTCCAGTTTCTGGCTATTATTAATAAATCTGATATGAACATAGTTGAGTAAGTGTACTTGAGGTAAGATGAAGTGTCTTTTGAGTATATGCCCAAGAGTGGTAGAGCTGGGTCTTGAAGTAGATTGATTCCAACTTTTCTGAGGATCCACCATATTGATTTCCAAAGTGGCTGTACAAATTTGCACTCCCACTAACAATAGAAGAGTTGCTTATGTATACTATCATATCATCTGCAAATAAAGATACCTTGACTTCTTCCTTTCAAATGTATACCCCTTGATCTTCTTCATTTGTCTTATTACTCTAGCTAGAACTTCAAGTACTATCTTGAATAGACATGGAGAGAATGGACAACCTTGTCTTGTTCCTGATTTTAGTTAAATTATTTTGAGTTTCTCTCTATTTAATTTGATGTTAGCTATAGGTATGTTGTAAATTGCCTTTATTATGTTGAGGTATGTTTCTTGTATCCATGATCTCTCCAAGACCTTTATTATGATGTTGGATTTTGTTAGAGGCTTTTTTGGGCATCTAATGAAAAGACCATGTAGAGTTTTTTCCTTTCAGTTTGAGTGGGGGTTACTTTGGCTGATATTTGTATGTTGAACCATACCTGCATCTCTGGGATGAAGCCTACTTTATCATGGTGGATGACCTTCTTGATGGGTTCTTGGATTCGGTGAGTATTTTGTTGAGTATTTTTGCATCTGTATTCCTAAGGGAAACTAGTCTGTAATTCTTTTTGTGTTGAGTCTTTATGTGGTTTGTGTATCAGGGTAACTACTGCTATATAAAATGAATTTGCCAGAATTAATTCTGATTATATTTTGAGGAGTATTGGCATTGACTCTTTGAAGGTGTGGTAGGATGTAGGTACTTAGTGCTATGAACTTTCCACTTGCCATCTTTTTCAATGTGTCCCATAAATTTGGGTATGTTGTGCATTCATTTTCATTGGATTTTAGGAAGTCTTTAATTTCTTTTTTTTTTTCTTTCTGTCTTATCCCAAAGTCATTCAGTAGAGAATTGTTCAGTTTCCATGAGTTTCTGTTTTTGTTGAAACCCAGCTTTAATCTCTGGTGGTCTGATAGGAAGCAGGGGGCTATTTAAATTTTCTTGTATCTGTTGAGACTTTTTTGTAATCAAGTATATAGTCAATTTTGAAGAAAGCTCTGTGTGGTGCTGAGAAGAGTTTATGTTTGCGTGAAATGTTCTGTAGATATCTTTAATGTCTAATAGCTCCAGTATTTCTCTGTTTAGTTTTTGTCTAAATAGTAAGAGTGGAGAGTATTGAAGTCTCCCACCATTAATGTGTGATGGTTGATGTGTGATTTAAACTTTAGGAATGTTTCTTTTAGAAACATGGGTGCCCTTGCATTTGGGGCATACATGTTAAGAATTGAAACATCATCTTGGTGTATTTTTCCTTTGATGAATACGAATCTATCTCTTTTGATTAATATTAGTTTGAAGTCTATTTTGTTAGATGTTAGAATGGCTACACCAGCTTGCTTCTTAGGTACATTTGCTTGGAAAATCTTTTTCCAGCCCTTTACTCTGATATTATACCTATCTTTGATGTTGAAGTATGCTTCTTGTATTCAGCAGAAAGATAGATCCTGTTTTACACCCATTTGTTAGTCTTTATCTTTTTACTGGGGAATTGAGTCCATCGATGTTGAAAATATCAATGACTGTTAGTTCCTGGTTTGTTGTTGTTGTTGTTGTTGGTGGTGGTGGTGGTGGGCGCTTCCTTCTTTTGATTTTGTTTGTATGAGATTACTTATTTATTTTGATGGGTGTAGTTAACATCCTTGGGTTGGAGTTTTCCTTCTAGCACTTTCTGTAGAGCTGGATTTGTAGATAGTGTTTAAATTTGACTTTGTCATGAAATATCTTATTTTCTCCATCTATGATAATTGAAAGGTTGTTGGGTATAGTAGTCAGGGCTGGCATGTACAGTTTCATAGAGTCTGTAGGATATCTGTTCAGGCCTTTCTAGCTTTTAGAGGCTCCATTGAGACATTAGATCTTGTTCTAATAGGCCTACCTTTATATGTTACTTGCTTTTTCCCTTGCAGTTACTAATATTTTTTTTTTTTTGTTCTATGTACTTTGTGTTTTGATTACTGAGCATCTAAAGGACTCTCTTTTCTGGTCCGATATATGTGGTCTTCTGGAAGCTTCTTGTAACTTTATAGGCATCTTTTTCTTTAGGGTAGCAAAATTTTCTTTTATGATTTTTTGAAAATATTTTCTGGGGTGTTGATTTGGGATTATTCTTTTATTCTTATTATTCTTAGGTTTGGTCTTTTCATAGTGTTCCAGATTTCCTGGATGTTTTGTGTCAGGAGTTTTTTTATATTTAACATTTTCTTTGACCAATGTACCTATTTAGTGCCTGAGATTCATATTCTCTCTCTCTCTCTCTCTCTCTCTCTCTCTTCTTTATTTATTTATTCATAAATATATTAAATATATTAATACTCTATTTGCATGTATGCCTGTATGCCAGAAAAGGAATCAGATCTCATCATGGATGGTTGAGAACTATCATGTGGTTGCTGGGAATTGAACTCAGGGCCTTTGGAAGAACAGACCATGCTCTTAACCACTGAGCCATCTCTCCAGCCCAAGAGATTCTCTCTTCTATTGTAGTTTGTTGGTGAAGTTTGCCTCTATAGTTCCTGTTTGCTTACCTAGATTTTTCATTTCCAGAATTTCTTCAGTTTGTGTGTTGTTTATTGCTTCTATTTTCATTTTCAGATTTTGAATAGTTTTCTTTCTTTCTTTCTTTCTTTCTTTCTTTCTTTCTTTCTTTCTTTCTTTCTTTCTTTCTTTCTTTTTTTGTTTTTTGAGACAGGGTTTCTCTGTATAGCCCTGGCTGTTCTGGAACTCACTTTGTAGACCAGGCTGGCCTCGAACTCAGAAATCCGCCTGCCTCTGCCTCCAGAGTGCTGGGATTAAAGGTGTGAGCCACCACACCCAGCTTGAATAGTTTTCTTAATTTCCTTCAACGGTTCAGCTTTCTTTAAGGGATTTTAAAATTCATTTCTTCCAATATTTTGTCTTTTCCTCTATTTCTTTAAGGGATTTATACTCATTTCCTCTTCAGGGACCTCTATCATATTCATTAAGTTGGTTTTAAGGTCCTTTACCTGTGCTTCAGCTGTGCTGGAATATTCAGGGACTGTTCTAGTAGCATAGCTGGGCTCTGGTGAGTAACATTGACCTGACAATTGTTAATTGTGTTCTTATACTGACATCTAAGCATCTGGGTTTGGGGGTGATTGTAGGTCTATGTGCAAATTTCTGGGTTTGGTTATGTTGGATGGTATTTTGTTTCTTGTTTTTTTGTTTCCTCTTTGGTGTTCTGGTATGTAGTTAAGCAGGGGTCTCCACATGAGTTTGGGGCTGGTACATGGATACAAGTGTCAGGGGGAGTTGACAATAGTTTTGATGGGGATGAGGTAGGTGTGTGGGAATGGACATCTAGAGAGTAAAGGAGATCCAAAGGTAAGTAGCCTACCTGGTTCCTGGCAGGCATGGCTGATGATTAACCATGGGTTGTATATTGGAGTTAGGGGTTGAAACAAAGTGACTATTGTTTTTAAAACAAAAATCACAAACATTCAATGTACCAAATGAAGACTCAGAAGCCAGATGCTGTGGTGAAAGCCTGCTAGCTCAGAGAGGAAGAGAAAGCACCCAGCTGACTTTCTATTCTACTGATGTCCCAGAAGGACAAGGCTCCTTCTCCCTCTACATGCTGTCTTAAATACCATTCAACTCAAAAACCCTCCTTTCTACTTCCTGGGTTTTCTTATGTTCACTTTATGTCAACTGGTTGTGTGTCCTATCATTGACTTTATTTAATCCTGTTTGCAGAAAGCTCTTGGGTTAAAGGTATGTGCAAGGCCTGAGCCACACAACAACAACCTGTTTACAATAAACATAAAGCTCTTGTATATAAGGTGTGTGCTTGGATAAAAGGCTGAGCACTACCACAATGTTTTTCCAGTTCACAATTTCAGGGTTCACAATGTCATCAAATATCTTGCAAAGGCAGGATCACATATCTTGACAAGGTGGGAGAGGGCAACTAAAAGATTGGGCCTGTTGGAGCTAGAGAGTAGGGAAGACCCTTGGGTGGGTGGGTTACCTGGTCTTCTGGCAGGCATGCCTGTGGTTGGGCAGAGGTGTCTGCCCCAGGGAACCAAGAGAATAGGGAAGGTCCATGGGCTGATGACCTACCTAGAGTTCTGGTGGCCAGTGTGGCCTCTGATCCAGCAGGAATCACCACCTGAGTTGGAGTTTGAGACATGAGGATGAAGAGGGTAGGGGGAATTGGGGATAGTGTCAGAGGGGAGCTCTGAGAGAATAGAGGATCGGAAGTGTGCTACATTGATTTTATGGCAGGATTTTCGCTAACACCAGTAGACAGTAGAGCTTGCCTCTGACTGGTAGTGGTCACTGCCATACACACACACACACACACACACACACACACACACACACACACAGAGAGAGAGAGAGAGAGAGAGTGAGTTCATAGGTAGGCAGCCTACCTGTGTCAGATACAGCTATTTTTAATTTTGAAAGGCATATTTCTACCAGATACAAAATCCTGATTTGGTGTGTGTGTGTGTGGGGGGGGGTAGAGGCTGGACACAACCACAAGTGTTGCTTCTTAAGAGTTATTCACCTTTTTTTTTCTTTTTAAAATTTATTCATTTTTATGTGTATGGTGTTCTAGCTGAATGCATGTCTGTGTATCATGTCTACACGTCTATGAAGTATGTGAGAAACTAGAAAAGGATATTGGACCTAGAACTGGAGATGTAGACCATTCTTAGTTACCATGTTGGTGCTGGGAATTGAATCCAGGTCCCCTGGAAAGGTGGTCAGTACTCTCAATCCCTGAGTCATCTCTCTAGTTCCTTGACCTTGCTTTTTGAGACAGGATTTTTCATTGAGATGCAAGTACCAATGTTTTTGGTCTAGGATGTCAGGTCAGTGAGCTCAAGGGATCTTCCAGTCTCTGTCTTCTGGGTGCTGGTGATGGAACTCACAGCTCAAAACTCCCATGACAAACACTTTACAATTGAACCATCCTCCTAGCCTGTGCTCCACTAGTTCTTAACCAAAAACTTTGAGGAAAGAAATTTAAACTTACAACTCTATACTTTGAAGTTTCCATCTTAATGTCAAAATACCCTTCTTGTACTACACACATCTTGCTGGTATTGTTTAAGCACACGGATCATGGTTATTTTACAGTCTTTGTCTGACTGATAGATCTGACAGCAAAGTCAACTATGGGTCTAGCTGTATTGGCTCCTTTGCTCTTTAAATGCACCCATCAGTCTTTTCTGTGAATCAGAAGTTATCTTTGCATATTGGAAATTTTATGTAAACAGTAAAGCCAGAGCCAAAGAGCATTTACACTTGTGCTGTGGCTGGATGTGTTTGTGTTCTCTTGGGTCCACTAAGATCAAGGGTGTGGTCCACTGAGTGGCATTGCTAGGAGGTAGGGCACTTGTAGGGGGCAGGGTCTCAGGGGGAGGGTTCTTGTTTTTTGTTTTGTTTTGTTTCCAACACAGGGTTTCTCTGTGTAACAGAACCCTGGTGGTCCCAGATTCCTTAGACCAATCTGGCCTTGAGACTTATAGAGATCTGCCTGCCTCTGTCTTCTGAGTGCTGGGATTAAAGGTATGTGCCACTACACCTGAGTTTAGGCAGAAGTTCTTAAATGGTTGGGGATGTGCCCTTGGAAGACAGATCTCAGGGTGGAACTTGGATGGAGATGTAATCACTGGGTTGTTATTTTCCATCTGTGATTCTCTCTGAGTCCTGGGATGAGGCAGAGAAGGATCTGCCTCTTCAAACCTACCCTGTATGTTTGCCCTGTGAGTGACTTACTGCAAAAACAGTTGGTGACAGGCATCTCACTGATACACAATTGAAATGTACACAGAGCTCCTGGGTAGGCCATTGGTAGCTAGTCTGGGCAGCTAATCTGCTTCTTTGAGTCCCATAAGTTACCCCAAGGCTGGGCTGCTGCTTGGTACTCAGCATGTGAGTGCTGGGCTGCTGCTTGGTACTTAGCATATGGCCTGGGTCCTTGCAGAGAGGTCTTGTCAGTATCCCAGGTCTGCTGGCCTGAACGGCATGTTTCTTTCTCTTGGCCTTATTCCTCTCTAGCAGTAGGTTGCTGAAGCTGAGGTGAGGGCTTCTGAGTTTAGAGTAGGCTGTGTCGAGGGCCTCTGAGTTTCTTGAAAGAAATACTAATGAGACATATCTGGCTGATCTTCTTGATTGTAGCAGAAGAAGGAATAATGGGATCCATTAAGGAATTTAGGAATCACTGACATTACTCATGTTCTTAAGGGTGGACCACCTTCCCTTGGAGATTGTCTTTAGGGAAGAGGGGCCTTGTCTCAGAGAATTTTGCTCTTTGCTCTTTGGGTGGTTGAATGCCTAAGCAGGTCTCCCAAATTCCTTTCTGAGTGACTGAGTCATCTCTATTTCTATCTATCTATCTATCTTCTATCTATCTATCTTCTATCTATCTATCTTCTATCTATCTATCTTCTATCTATCTATCTTCTATCTATCAAACATCTAACATCCATTTGTCTATCATCTTTATCAATAAATCATCTCATCTATCAATCAGTCATCTATTATCTATCTATCTATCTATCTATCTATCTATCTATCATCTATCCATTTATCTCTATCATCTGTGTATATATGAAAGACTAGTTTTTCCTTCTCATTGAGTCCCCAGTGTGTGAAGTAAAGCACAGATTCTTCCACTGAATGTTCAGCTGAATGCTTGTTTGAAACTGGGCTGCTGCTTAGACTGAGCTCAGCGCTGACGCGCCTCATTTCAATAAGATGCTTCTTGGCTTCATTTGGAAATTATCACTAAAAGCTCTTCCAAATAAATCACACGTAAAGGAGACAAAATTCCTTTAACCCATGAGCAGCATCTGGTAGAGGCTCTAGCTACTATTTTCTTGGCTCATTTTGCTTCATATATATTGCACAAGGGTTGGCAATTTTTCATCAGCCATGTGAATTTCCATCAATGGAAGATAAACTCTTCCCTTCTCAGTTGAAATTAATCAAATACAGGCATCTGCTTTCAATATCTCTCCAGGAACATGTATTGAAAGCTATCCTATGGGGGTGTAGGTGCTTCTGGTTTTGCTGTAGGGCACATGTGTGTGTTTTCAGTGGAAGATTACAATTATAAAAGTATCAATCTGTTTATTTTTATATTGGGAAAACACAGAAGACACATAGATAGTTCTCCTCCATAAGAACATAATTTTAAGCCAGGAAGTACATTTTTGCAATCTAAAAGAATTTAGAAGCCAAGTTTTTTCCACTAGACAGAAAATAGAAATTTAGACATTAAAAATAACATAAAAACATAAATATTACTTTACAATTCATCAATAAGCATCATGAATCATGATTGTCAACCCAATGGTCAACGTGGTCATTTCTGTAGCAGCCACAGGCTGGTTTGTTATGGTCAAGAACTATGATCACCATTTTGTATATACATTCTTTTTCTTATAAAAAGAGAAATACTACCTAGGTAGTAGGCAATATTCAGAGTGGCTAGGGGCATGGACATATTCATGTCAAACAGGCTGAGTTCTTGTCCTGCAATCCAATTACTAGGTTGATAATCTTGGGTGACTTGATGAAGCTCTCTGTGTCTCAGTTTCCTTACATATGCAATGGCTGACACACTACTACCTGCACCTTAGGACTGCTGTGAGAAAAAAGTGGTGTAATATAAGAAAGTCATGGAGACAACTAGGGAGAGAGGTCACTATAAGGGTTCGGGTTTGGGTTTCCTTCTTCATCTTATGACAGTGTTGAAGAAGTGTTGCTGAGAGGCATTTCCTTCTATGGTATTTCCTGTTTAAGTAGGAAAATGGTAAAGTCTTGGCTTGACATGTTTATGATATAAATTATTTGCTTTCTTTCTATGAACATTTGAGAGGAAACAAAAGCAGTATAAAGAAATATATAATAAAAGGAAACCAACCAGCATAAGGTAAAGCCCAGCATTGTTTAGAACAGGAAATTTTCATTAGTGCAAGTTTCTATAGATGTGGGAAGCTTGTGTCAGTGCAAGCTCCTCACAGAAGTGTGTGTGTTTCTAATAGATGAAGACTGGCTGAAAATCTTTGCTGTGCCTATTCGTTTTCTGTGACCAATACCTTTAAAAATACTACTCTCTCTCTCTGTGTCTGTCTTTGTCTCTGTCTCTCCCTCTGCCTCTCTCTCCCTCTCTTTCCTTGAGTCTCTGCTTACATAATTGGGTTTTTTGTTACTGTAACAAATACCTGGAATGATCAACTTCTAATGTACAAAGTTTTATTGTAGCTCAAAGTCTTAGAGACCTGGTCACAGGTTTTATAGTGACAGTCTCTCCACCTATGACTAGCTCCATTGCCTTGGGCCTCAGTGGCACATTCTGGAGGGGATACTTTATGACGCAAAACCATTTTCCTCATGGTAGAGAAGTGAACAAGAGGGAGAGGAAGAGAAGGGGGAGGGAGAGGTTCCCTCCACCCCTCAAGGACACACACCTAGTGCTATAAGGGCCTTCTACTAGGTCATACCTCCTAGAGTGTTTCTACCACATTGCACAAGCTTTCAGTGTGTGGGGCTTTGGGGAACATTCCAGGTCCACATCATAGCACTGTGAAATGAAGCAGCATTAAATAAATAAATAAATAAATAAATAAATAAATAAATAAATACCTTGTTTATTGAAAGGCAGAAATAGACATATTTTCCTAATTTTAAAATTGTTTTTTTTACTGCCACTATTACTACTACTACTACTACTACTACTACTACTACTACTATTAATTATGTTTGTGGGAGGTGGTGCAAATGCCATAGTATGTGTGTGGAGGTCAGAGGCCAACTTTGTGGAGTCAGTTCTCTCCTTCCACCTTTACCTGGGCTGTGGGGATTGAATTTGTGTTTTCAGACTTGTATGACAAATGACTTTACCCACTCAGCCATTTCATTGCCTTCATATTTTTACTAATTTCTAGATAGATAAACTTTATTTTCATACAGAAAACATTTTGGAAATAGGTTTTAGAATATCTTTTGGTGGCACAGCCTTTGCTATTTATGGTAAGCTGGAAAATACACGTAGATTCTGAAGTCACCATCAGCATCAGTTTCTACTGTGAGATTTAAAGATTTAACCTCCAATGTATTAGTGAAATATTTAAAGAGAACATAAACCCAGGCTTCTAGGGGAAGGAGACAATTAATTTATCATAATTTGAAAAGGTAATAAAACAAGACAACCATCTATGGTATGGGTTGATGTTATGGCCTGGGGACCCAGCTAAGCGCTAATGAATTATTAATATGTTTTATTGTTGATTGATAGAGCTTTGTGCAGCCTTAATTTTTTTTTTTTTTGGTTTTTTTGAGACAGGGTTTCTCTGTGTAGCTCTGGCTGTCCTGGAACTCACTCTGTAGACCAGGCTGGCCTAGAACTCAGAAATCCACCTGCCTCTGCCTCCTGAGTGCTGGGATTAAAGGCATGCGCCACCACGCCCAGCCAGGCCTTAATTTTTATCAGAGATTTTCTTTATATCCTTTAGTTTTAAAGAATTTTTACAAAGAAGTGTGAGAAGAATTATAATCTGGACTATGATCGTGTACATTTCGGTTAATATGAATTTAAAAATTTTTTATGCAGAATTTTGTCTCCAATACAGTTTGCCTCACTCCAACAATTTTTTACTAAGTCACACAATTTATAACTTAAAAAATGAACACAGAAACACTGAGGCCAAGAGGGCCTACTATCTTGAGGCAGAAGAGACAGGAGTTACCATAGTGAGACTAGAGCATAGACTGCCTTAAGGACCACCTTATCATTGTCCTTCAAGATGTAGGATAACTAATGCTGTGCTCTCTCCTAAATGCTAGTAAATGGATTTTAATAAAGTCTATTAGTTATTAATATGACTCGGCCAACCCCCCAATAATCATGGCAAAGTCCTGTGGGTTTTTTTTTTTTTTTTTAAATCAGCTCTAGCACAATTACTGGGGAATTACCTCTAATCTAATTTTCTCTATTGCTAGACTGGTAGTTCCCAGCTGCGCTCCCCACATACTTGCTGTTTGAATCTCCCCAGGTTATTTCTGTTCCAGCAGTCTGTCCTGGGCAGGGGCAGTGAGGGGCAGGGCATTTTACTCAGCACTTGCTCCTGGTCCATGGCACCTAATAGAGACCGCCTGTTTTCTCTGTCTTCTTTATTCACCTCTTTTCTCCTCCTTCTCCTCTCTCCTCCTTCCTTGTGGTCCTTACCTGTGATCCCAGCCTGGTAACTTGAACACTGCCTTTCTGTTCTTCCCAGCAATTGGCTGCAGCCACCATTATCTAACCAATAGTTTTAAATTGGGGAGAAAAGTTTACAAAGCATCCCTTGGTGGACATCAGGATCTGCTCATCAGGGGCAACCAGATCTTGGGAGCCAGTATTTAACATCTAAATACATAGTAGCATCATCAGACCAAGCCCCAACATGCCAGTGTCCTTGTATAGGTAATTTCCTGTTTGTTCTGAGTTAAAAGTATGTTTTAGGTAAGAGAAGGCCACATCTGTTAGGACAGGATTGTGACTGCCTGAGTGACCTCTGGTCAGTGGATTAGTTTCTCTGGTTCCAAGTTTTTTAATCTTGAAAATGACAGCAATAAAAGGGTATTTCTGTTTAAACTACCTCCACAGTTCCTCTGGTTTTCTTACAAATTTTTATAAAGATGCAGACTGCAGTTCTTTGAAACATTGTTTTTATCCCCCATGGCAGGTGAGAACTTTGAGGCTCTACTTGATGATCGGATCTGGGAGGGAGTGTCTTTGAGCTAAGACACAACTAGTTATCACTTCTGCTATATTAGAACCTTGCTAAAATCTAAAATGCTTTCAAAATTGCATAAGTGAAAACTGGGGATTACTGGAAGGATACAGAACCCAAGTGTGGGTGTGGAGTACTGGCTTCTAGACAGAGCAAGTGAAAAACCTGATTCACTCTGCCCCTTCTCTAGTCCCTGAAAATACTTTTTTGGCCTTTTGTCCAGGTGGTCTTCATTTCCCTTTTCTTCAAAGACTGGCTTTCCTTATTTTGTGAGTGAAGACTGGGCTCATCCAACCCAGCTTTGCATGGCTTCTCAGAGATGAAGAACAGGGGCTGGGCTGTGAAGACGGCTTAGTTGTGTAAGACAGTTCCTGCCATTCATGGCTATGAACACACACAAGAGACTGACTACCTGGCACGGGCTAGATATCTGCTTATACAGCAGTAGGAAAGTAGTATAAATTATAGTGAAAAAAGTGAGTGCAGCATTGTGAGCCACAGGCCAAAGGATCTTGCACAGTGGGGAGCTCAGCTGGAGCAGATCCTAACACAGTTTTGTTGTTTGTTTTGTGAGCTCTAGGTTTCTCTGTGTAGCCCTGGCTGTCCTGGAACTTGGTATGTAGACCAAACTGGCCTCAAACAGAGGTGGGGAAGGTTCTAGGCAGAAGGTGCACCACAATTACCATGAGGATGTATGATTTCCAGGAGAATTAGTGTGACAGTCTGAATCACGGTTGAGATACAGGAGCCTGGAACTGATCCTCCTGAAGTCAGTGTCAAGAGAACTCTTGTCTTTGACAACAGTTGTGCTTGCCATGTTAAAAAAAAGCTATGTGTCAGAACAAACAGAATTTTTAAATGAAATATTGAAGACTTTTCATATTGATACTAATATTTTATTTTTAGAAAAACAGAGCAAGAGTCCTGAAGTTTTTAAACTATCATATTTGAATCATGAATATTTGTAGAAGCTTGCCATTGATGATCTCAAGCAAGTTCTTTATATCCATTTGTATCTTGAAAGAAATTTAATATTTAAGGAATGGTGTCAGGAGCCCTTTTGGTATGATTGATTTTTTGTCCCATGGGATGGAGAAATTGTGCTATCATTCATACCTAGTAACTGATTTAAGGTTTGAAAACTAATTTTCTTCTAAAGAACATGAAGATTAATGGAAACTTCCCTATAATCATTTCTGAGCACCTATAGCTGGATGTGTTTGGCTGAAGAGAGTACTGACCAGTGAGGTCTAAAACCTTGGTTCCAAGAGACATTTGCTCCTAAACATAGGCTATTAGAAACAAGGTGACCGCAAAGGAATTAGGTCTTATGTTCCTGCTCTTACACATGTATTAAACACACATAGCCTGGTTTCCAAAGTCCAGCCTTCCTTATCTTGATCATTTTAAGAGTGAATTAACAGCTTATTTATGTTGATAAAGATGCACCTGAGTTCCTGTGAATGGAGGAAACACGTGTCCTTGGTAGCTCTTCTGGTAAAAAATGAGAACAAGAACTATTTGTTGAGCACATACCCACCTGCATCCTCTATCTACATCATTCTTGTGTGTCTGGCTGATCTGTAATGCTCAGATAATTGTATGGTTTGAGATTTCACTCCTGTCTGTTGTATCCAAGCAGCTGGCAAACTCTGAGCTAAAACAGGTGATTAAGTGATTTCTTGTTTTCCTGGACAAGATGATAAGCAGATGCATTCGAAATATTTTCTTTCTGGCTTGTTCCTGAGGAAGTTCTGAAACTCAGTGTCTGTGTTTTAGGTGATGTAACAAGTGCTGGGAAGCACCAGATTGAATTCCAAGAAGTCACTTTGCTCAAGATGATATGACAATCTCTACAGTATCATGCCCTGTAGAATCAAAGCTTATATGGGGGAGAAACGGTATAATTCTCAGATAAGGAAACTGTGAAATGATTAAAGGCTGTACAGGTGTATAAAAGGATTTCTCTTCATTTATATTTATTTCATCATGGTGGAGTGGTATTGCTTGCCGATGAATGGCAAGTATGTGGCCCAAACATTAATTTTATCAATAAGAAGATGTACTACTCCAAAGTTGAGAATACAGCCTTCTGAGGCAGTGTTGCTTAAGTTTTAAATGGAGTGATATGTAGAAATAGGTTATGTTATGACTGTTGTTGTGCAATAGACTTCTTGGAGTTGACTAGTTTTTATGGAATTGGTGATAATGTCTCGGATAAACTTTATGTCTAGAGAGGGTATGACGTTATCTTTCAACTTTAAGAGTTAAGTTTTCAACTCTCAATCACTGTTGAGATGAAAAGCACTAAAGAGTGTCTGCATTAAGGCACAAAAGTAACCCTTGTAGCTGTCACACACCCTCAAAAGAGAGTCACTGGCCATGCTTGCCATAGGGAAGGCAGATCTCAAAGATGTATAATTTGCTTAGCATCGCAGACTAAGAAAGTAAGAGGCTTAGGTGTGTGAACTTGGTCCTAGGTCTCACTATTGTCAGAGCCTTACATATGTGAGACTGAGCCATTGACAGCCGGATGTTCAGTATCTGTGATGGTTAATTCTCCACCACACTGACAGGATTTAGACTCACTGGGGAAGCACAACTCTGAGTGTGAGGAAGTTTCCAGAGTTTGGCTGGAGAGAAGGACAGCCAGTCTGAGTGTGAGTGGCACTGTCCTGTGGGTTGGAGTGCTGAACGGAATAGAAAGGACAAAGCCAGCTGAGTAACATTGTTCATCTTGCTCTGCCTCATGACTGTGGCAACAGCCCTCCTGTTCCTGCTGCCATGCTTTCCCCACAGAGACAAGACACAACAAGTGTTTTGTTATAGCAACCAGAAAAGTACCTATCAAAGCAGTGTGGAGAACATTGTTTTGGTCTGTTTTCCATATCCTGAGCGTCATGAGTGGATTTTGTCCATATCTGACACACGGCACTGATAATTTGCTGTGGTCTCACCTCTGTCATTATTTTTCTGGTGAGCGTCACGGTGCAGGGCCCTGGGCTTAGCAACTTCCAGAAGCTCCATTAAACCCAGGAGCCACTTCCTCTGCTTTATGCACTTTTTTTTTTTCTTTTTGGATTATAAGGTGCCAGCTCACTGATGGAATTAAAGCTGAGTCCTGATAGCTTATGGATTTTTTTGTTGTTGTTAGATCATTCTGTTCCTCTGGAAAAAATTTATGTGTAACATTTGTGAGGGCTGGGTCTTTTTTAAGGTTATAATTACTTTACAGGCATTTGGCCAGGATTTTAAAAGTAGATGCATGTCTGCACAAGCGTTCAATGTAGGTAAGGTGATATTTTACTACAGAGGTTTACGGTGGTGAACTGCGGTGTTATAAGCTTTCTTACAAAGCAAGGCAGCTAATTCAAGTAAGAGGAAAGGGTAAATGTGGCCTAGTATGCCTCTTGTTTGAAACGAAGTGTCCCCAAATCCTACTTTTTATATTTATACATTTCTTTTAAATTCTTTACCCTAGAACATTCTGTTCCAAGGGGGGCAGGTGGGGGGGGGGAGGAAATCATTCTTCCATTGGCTAAATCCCATCATAAAAGAGGAAAAAAAGCAATATAAATAACATAAGTACTCCTCTTGCTCTGGAAGAATGACTTTAGACGCTTGGAATTCTTTTCCCTCTCCCTGCAGGAAAACAGTGTGGTACCTGTCTCTGTGAACTACAGCCCTGCAGCTGGCTCTCCCGAGGGAGCGCTGGGCAGGTGGTGGTTTCCTTTATGTTTAGCCTTGAAAGTCACAACCATCAGGTCTGCTAGTCACACATGCTCTCCCTGATTCATTGTGGGACAGAACTATAAAAGGGAAACCAAGTCATTAGAGGCCTTTTCCTCTCTCGTCCTCCTAGTCCTTCTCTTTCTTGTTGGTTATCTTGAAACAGGATTTCTTAATGTAGCCCAAGTTGGCCTTGAACTTGCAGAAATCTCCTGCTTCAGCGTCTGAGTGCAGAGATTCTGGCCGGGCACTCCTATGTTGGGCTTGCAGTTCTTCTTCTATGTCTACAAGCTCATTCTTGATGCTCTTCATCAGTCTTCTGCTTTACATGTCATATATAAACTGTTGTTTCTAAGTTTGTCTCTGCCCCCCCCCCATCTTCTTTTACTCTGTGAGGTAAACGTACTTATATCACAACATGATTGTTCATCTTCATTGTCAACTTGATTTGGTATCACTTGGTAGACATGCCTCTGGGTAGGATGTTTTCAGAGATGTTTAACTGAAGAGGAAAGACTGACCCTAAATGTGGGGTGGAGTACCATCACATAGACTGGGGTTTTGGACAGAGTATAAAGGAAAGGAGGAAGAAGTGAGCTTAGCACTGACATTTGTCCCTCTGTGCTCCATAGAAACGTCATGTTGGGCTGCTCCACTGTCATGGCTTCCCTACCAGGATAGACTTACCACCATGAACCAAACTACCTCTGAAGTAGCTTCTGTCAGGCATTTGTCACCAGGATGTGACATCTTTTAAAACATATTATCTTGTGAGAATTTTCTTAGTAAATTCTTCTTTAAATTACCCAAGAAAGTTCTTGTTTTCTTAGATAAATTCATCTACATTTAGAAAAATTTTCATTTGACTCTTGATAATTATAATTTTTAGGTGATCTTATATTAATTTAAACATATGAACCATAATGCTATTTACTGCATCTCATTTGCTTATAGTTACTCAGAGAGTTCCAGTTCTCAATTTTTTTTTGTGCTCTCACTTATAACATCAGATTAATTGTTAGACTGTGTCCATATTGTGAAGGAGTTTTTAAAAAAATGTTTATGTTTTCACTTGTGCTCTCACTTATAACATCAGATTAATTGTTAGACTGTGTCCATATTGTGAAGGAGTTTTTAAAAAAAATGTTTATGTTTTCACCAAACCACCAGAGCCTTTTCTAAACATCCTCAAAACAAGTATCAGTGCTTGCCACAAGCATTTTCTTTAGGGTGACCCTGAGATTCAGGCTCCTTTGAAGACGCGGCTACTCTCCTCAGTTCCAAATGTCCATCTTTTTAAATGGACCCTTAGCTTTTTAGCCTTTGCATGTAGCTTAGCATGTCAACTGTACTGATTGTTCTGTGTATAGAAAACTAACTACCTTTGGGGTAGTTTTTTTAATTATGATTTTCTCTTCAGTTTTACAAGCTGGGCAATTTTTCCTATCTTAGCATCAGAAGGAGTGAATACTGCTCTTCAGATCGTACTATCATGGGATTACTCCGACAACAGCGACTCTCAGCAGAGCCCACTTTGTGAGGAACTCATACAAGCTATCCATCAGAGCTCTCTCCTTCACTGACATCACATTTTATGCCAGGATGTTTTATGAAACTTGAACATTTCTGTCAGTTGAATCACAAATATTTATTCAACACCTACTAATTAGATACAATACTGAATTTCAATTAAAACAACAACAAGCCTCTTAGAGTATTTGAGGAATAATCAACAGACTGCTAGCTGATAATGGAGCAGTAGGACTCACACAAGCATACTCTCCCATTTCCCCGAAGTCATGAATGTGCATTGCATTATGGGTAGGTATTGTCTTGATGTCCAGATTTCATGCTTGGTAATTTACCTGCTGTCCACCATTTTTGTTTTTTGTTGTAAATGTTGAATTTCTAGATTACTCTTGTGTAGAGCAGGGAAAAGCTTGAGCTGTCTGACCCAAATGTTTCCAGAGGAAGTTGGACATGACTGTTGTCTGGCTTAGTATTGTTATTTATTTTGAGACAGGATTTACTGTGTAACCTAAGGTGGCTTTGAGTTTATTGTAATCCTGCCTCAGCCTCTTTTGTTGTTGTGATTATAGACTTGCCACCACACCAGTCTGGCTCACTGTGCTTTCCCGTTTCAACGTTCATACTTTTTTTTTTTTTTTTGCTCTCTATGTCTCTCTCTGTCTCTGTCTCTCTCTCTGTGATTTTTTTATTGTGACTTAGTGCCATTTTATGGTCATCTTTCTCATTTTTGTTTTTGTTTTTATTTTTGATATTTCAGTTTCTATAGCGGATGGTAAACCTTGGGCTAAATTCCCTCTGGTGTTCTTAAACCTAAGCTATGTTGGGCTTTCTGGGAAAATTCAGAATTTTAATCCATTATTAGGAATATTAATGAGTCAATGATATAATACATCTCCTCTCCCTATAGGAAGAAGAAATTCACTATTCCATACAGGAAACCACCAGGAAATAAAAAATGTGACACCTTCAAGTTATGATGGGGCTATGGAAAATATTTTAAATGTGGTTGAATTTGAAATACCTGAGATAACAGTAAAGAAAGGCATCATGGGTAAAATTGCTTCAAGAATGAAAGCAAAGGAATTCCAAGTTCAGCCATGTGACCCAGGGTCTGTCAGATGCTCATTAGCCCTTGGGCCAGCACTGGCTGAATCACATGCCCCCCTCATACTAGCTGTGCCATATGATATGTGTGACACTGGAAGCCAAGTAAGATTCTGCACATCAGAAATCTGTAGGAAATTTCCAAAAGGACCTGACAAGGGTGATAATGAAGGGTTTCATAGAGGAGTGGTTTTTTGGAGTATGGGAGACCGATTTGTGTTATGATGCCATGGAGCACAAATGCACTCCAAAGCTCCTGGTTTAAAACCATCCAAAGTCTATGCAATCAATTGTTTGTGATAAGTGTGTGCTGTTAGGTGGCAGAAACATACAGCAGTTGGTGAAGCTGTGATCAGAGAACTGCAAGAGCTTAGCCTTCTATCTCCCGGAGAAGCAATGACTCATAGTCACTAAATTAGTGCGTGTAGTGACTTTAAAACTTAAATACAGTGTGTATCAAGAAGTTTATTTTAAAAAATATTTACTTTAATTATTTTGAAACTATGAGTGTGAGTGCACGTGTTTGAGTATGTGCAGATGAGTACTGTTGCCTGTGGAAGCCAAAGGCATCAGATCTTCCTGGAGTTGGGGTTACAGTGGTTATAAGCCACTTGACGTGGGTGCTGGTAACCAAACTCTGGTGCTCGGCAAAAACAGTACATGCCCTGAAACATTGAACATTTTTTAACTAGCCCTAAATAAGCTAATTCTGTGGCATGAACTTAATACATTTGAGAAACCGAGCTAACACACACAGATTCACGAAATTATGCTCTGACAATGTTAACAGAGGATTGTGAACCCTGGAGGTCTCAGGAAATCCCCATAATCAGTATAGCTTAGAGGACTTGTAATGAGACCATGAGATGCCTCTCGGCAGAAGGAGCTGATTGCTAGAAATATCTCTTATAACAGTTTCAGTGGCAGACAGTAGAGTAAGAGAAATAGAAATGCAAATCGCTCAAATCAAAGCAAAGTAAATTTAAATAAAAATCATAAAAATACCGAGAACAGCAGTCTATCGTGAACGTCATGAGGAGTGTGTCACAGTTGAAAAGATTAATTATTCAGTTCCTTCTGAATCCAGCTGGTGAGTGTTGGATCTGAAATGTTCTGCAAAGGCACATGGGAGGCAGTGGAACCTTCAGGAGGGAAACCTGGTAGGCAGAAGTTAAGTCATTTGAGTGTGCCCTTGAAGTAGAGATCAGAACTCTGGCAATTCCTTCTTCTGTCTCACTATATCCTGAGTGCTAGGAGGTAGGTAGGTTTCCTCTGCTCCTCACACCTGACATAATGAGAGGCTCAGCCCAAGAGCAACAGGCCCATGCCACTATGGGCTGGGGCCTCTGATACAATGAGCAAAAATGCTTTCTCTCCTTTTGACTTGATTTGTCTTGGATGCTTTGTCCCATTGATGGAAAGCTAAATCATGGTTTAAAATACCTTGCTTACTTTGTAAAGTGATCAAAATAATTTATGTTTTTTCACTGTGGATGAAGGTCACACATCTGCTGACTGACACAGCCTCATGGAAGGTTTTGGAAACTGAACAAAACTTTAAAAGTCCTGGTATCTTAGTACAACAGAGGCCTCAGCATCATATGCAGGGGCAGGTCTGCATGCTACATGCTAGAATCACATGGAGACTCAGAGCTGTCTCTCTTCAAGTCTGCCTCTGATCCACCAGAAGATGGGGCTTAGCTTGACACTGGAGAAGATACATATTGTCTCTGTGGGACTCTCACTTCCTCTCTCCTGAAATATAGAAGACACTCAAAAAAGTAACATATCCCAGTGTTACCCTGGGTCAGCAGAGATGAATCATGGTTTAAAGAGATCGCCCTGGCTACATACATTTTAAAGAGATAGCCCCAGATATATTTTCAGACTTGTCATATGCTTAGAGAGAACCTGAGATGGAGAGATGTTATTTTTCATAGTGAAAATAACATAGAGAATAGTGTTTCATGGAGATGTTGGTGAGGACTGGGACACATCAGTGCTCTGTGGAGACTGCTGTAGAAGGGTAGGCCTTGTGTCCTCAGAATGGATAAATGGGAAGTTCCCTGAGGGAAAGAATACAGCAGAAGTGGGTGAAAGAAAGTGTTGGGGACAGAAAGAGAACAATTGTCCCAGGCTCTGATAAAATGACCAGTAGGGGTGAAGGTTTCAACAGATCAATGGATGAGAGTGGGACACAGGGCGAACCTAATGATAGTCTGTCTAGAGCTAGGAATGAAGGCAGAATGTGTTATAAGACAGGAATTCTCACTAAAACGTTCACCCTTCTGGAGAGAAAAGTAACAGAGCAGAGTGGGCAGCATGTGCCTTGCGGATAAAATGTAATAGGTAAATACTTCCTGCTGATTATGGTTTGTCATGGAGTATTCTCATGGCTGAGGGCTAGAGGTCAGGGATGCCAGGGACCTGGGGATCAACACTGTTTTGTGGTCACTTGGTCAGGACTCTGAGGATGTAGGGGTGCATTAGATCAGGTAGCTCATGGGAACACTCTTAACCGTGTGTGACTTGGTGAATTATCGAACCCTTTTAAACCTTGATTTTGTCATGTGTATAATGGGAACAATGACATGGTCTCCCTCATGGATTGTTGTGATGGTTAAAATAGTCGTACTATGTCCCACTGTGTTTCACTTTATGTTGTGTGTGCTATGACTGCACTGAATCCTGTTGCTTGCCAAGGACCTTTGAAGCAAAGCATGTCCACTAGATGCTGTGTCCAGTTTTCTCTCCTTTTCTCATGGAAAGATTCACACCATGCATCTCAATTTGGCCTTGAACTTGCAATCCTCTTTCCTCAGGCTTCCACGTAGTGGGACTACAGTTGTGCACCACCATACCAGTCTGACTGGGTTTATCTGCCTTTGCTGTTACCATCTTGCTTAAGCCTCACAACTGAAGCAAGTCACATTTATGACTTACATTTTACACATGTAAGAAAAACAAGATATCAGGAAGTAATTCATCAAGAATAACAAATGTAGCCATTGTCTGAATCCATGGCTTTCTCCACCTATGCTCAGTCCATGGCCCCCTGAAGTCCATCATTTTGTAAGAGTAGACAATGGAGAGTTTCTGGGAACCTCTGGTTAAGGACTGAAGTGAGAGAGTTGGTTCCAGGGCCTTCAGTTGTCTTTTAATGCTGGAGCTGAGGTAGAAGCCAGTTCAAACTGTGCTGCTACCCTAGTCAAACTGCTGAGAAGGGCACCTAGGGTGTGTAGAAGGAGAAGCCTTTCCTGATAAGATTATAGGTGCTTTCTCAGAGTGCTCAGTGACTTATCACTCCATACAAAAACCTTTCTGTAAGGCCTTGGCCCCTCTGTGGAGTTGGAAACGAGAATATCTGTATTTGATCATGCCAGACATATCAGGATTCTCCAAGGCACTTGCTGCTGTCATGTCTAGGAGAGGAGGAGAGTGACCCTGACAGGTGGCAGAGCTAGAATTGGGAAGGACAGCTGCCTGGCCTCAACGCCTATGACCTGATACCTCCTCCCTGGTTTTCCTCCCAGTCTTTTCTGGGCAGCTATAGACTGAGCTTCTGATTACTGAGACTCCCCATCTCCTGCTGCTGCCTATTAAGGTAGTCCTTTCCCACATGCCTCTCTCTTACTGATCAGTGCACCTGGGACCTCTCTGTTGTTGCCCAGTGTACCTGGGATCTCTCTTTTACTGAACCTGGGATCTCTCTCTTACTATACCTGGGATTTCTAGTTGGTGTGGTTTCCATCCATCTCTATTTGTCCTCCTTCATAATTTTGTTCAACACAAAGCACTCTATTGCAACACAAACAGCATTGTTACTGGGTCTTCATGACTCACTGCAACTTAACAATCCATATCAGTTACAGTTTTCTTATTCATCAATATAATTTGGTAATTTGTACTTTTACATTATCAAGCCCCTGGGTTCTATTTCTTCTTTAAAAAACAAAAAACCAAAAACCAAAAAACCTCCCAGCAATTTTTATTCTGCACATTGTTAAACTTGATAAAAACCAATTAGTTGACTAATATCATAAAAGAAATACTTATCAAAAAGATCATCTTAGAACTTGAAATAACACATTTATAAATAAATTCATGGTTATTGTGGAGTTATAGCACAAACCATAGCTTGGGGCTGGTAGAGTAGTAGGTCTTCATCCTCTTGATATTTTCAGTGGAAAGAAGGTGAATGAATGCAGGCTTTATGACTAAGGAAAAAGCTATAATAGACAAAACAATGGATGGAATGTCCCTGAGCCATGTGGAAAATTAACATACTTGTTTGGAAAGTGGGTCAACTGTGTACCTACTTAAAACCCCTCTGTACAAAGCAAAAGCAAAAGCAAAATTCATGACACATGCACTGATCATTATTCTGTTTCTGTTTTTTATTAGCCTTTGTAATAAGTGAAACTTCTATAACTCATGATATTATTTTATTATCTGACTTTGTTCAAGTAAATGAAAATAATTTAGCCATAAAATTGGTATTAGATTTAGAGAGTCTCACTGTGTTTTCTTTCGGTAATAGGAATACAAGGAACAAATATTCTATGCAGTTATGTAGATTTAAGGAGTTGCCTAGTTTCATTTTTTTTTTAATTTTAAGAACTTAAATTTTTCCCTTGATGTTTACCATCATGTTTGAGTATGCCCTTTGTGTGTATGTGTGTATATGCATGCATGTATGTGATGTTGAGTGTGTATTGGCTAACTTTCCCTTCCTGTCACAAACACATGGGATAGTTAAATTTAAAGAGAAAAGATTTATCTGTGTTCATTATTTCAGAGGTATCTTCATAATTGATTGACATCATTTTAAGTCTATGGGAAGGCAGCCCATCATGGTGGAAGTCTGTGTAGAGTGGAACCATCTTCCTCATGGAATGGAAGAGAGAAAGGTACACCTAAAGGAGTGTGCTCTCAATGAACTAGGACCTCCCACCAGACTGTACCTTCCAACAGTGCCAACTTAGAAGCCAAGCTGTGAACACATGGGCCTTTGGGGGAAACTAATTATGCAAATTAGAGGCCAGATCACTGTGTGTGCCAGAATGTTACTCCATCTCCAGGAGATCTGTCACCCTCTTCTAGTTTCTGTGAATACATGCACACTATAACACACATACACATGAGTAAAGATAAAATCTTAAAGGAGAAGTTTTTCTTGGCTCAGTTTCATGGTAAGAGAGGCTTGGTGACAGGTATCTGGAGCAAGAAGCCAAGAGATCACATCTCAGCTACACACACACACACACATCAGAGAGTGAGAACTATAAGTGATGTGAAACTTTAAACTCTTTTTTTTCTTTCTTTTTCTTTCTTTTTAATTTTTTTTTATATTTTGAAACTTTAAACTCTCAAAGCCTGCCCCAATGATGTACTTCTAGCAAGACTGCTATCCTAAAGGTCCCATAACCCCTCTAGTCAGGTAGGTATTTGGTTATAGCCATGAGAAAAACCGGGAATATACCACTGTTTGTCAAAGCCCCACAGTGAAACTGAGCTGCTACCTGGAGGGCATGTGTGTGGTTAGGCTAGAGTACTCCACAGTTAGTATACTGTAGAGACTGAAGATTACAGGTTAGAGGATTCTATTCTTAGTGTGCTGTAGAGTACAGGCTTTGGGGTAGAAATTGGAGAGGGGCAGAGGAAACACCTGGAAGACAAACAAGACACCCAGAAAATGCAGATCTGGTGTCCTGCCCACACGTGGTCAGTCCTATCTTACAGACGGTTCTCCAGGCTCCACATGGAAAGAGGGAATGTAATGTTCCACATGGCTCTGAAGATAGGCAAACACTAACTCAAAGGAAGAAGAGCTAGGGGGATTTATAAGAAGCATTCCTGTGGCAGGGCATGGTGGCACACGCCTTTAATCCCAGCACTCGGGAGGCAGAGGCAGGCGGATTTCTGAGTTCGAGGCCAGCCTGGTCTACAAAGTGAGTTCCAGGACAGCCAGGGCTACACAGAGAAACCCTGTCTCGAAAAAACAAAAAAAAAAAAAAAAAAAAAAAAAAAGAAGCATTCCTGAATTTTGAAGGAAGTGTTTTCCTGATGAGAAAATTAGGTACTGACAGCTCTATTTGGTATGAATGGTTTCACAGAATAGCAGCTTCAGACAACCTTGATGGGTTCTTGCTACATCCACTCCAGTAGCAACCCGTGTGACAGGCTGGAAAGTCTGAGCGCAGTCCCAAGGCAAAAAGCTCAGGGAAACTTAGTCTCCTGGAATTGTGGCATCCTGTACAAAGAATCCTCCAACATCCTTGCATTAGTTGGTAAACAGATCTGTGTGCTTTCCCCTAATATTGCTTCATTATAAGTGCTTCTAAGGATTCATATTTTAACATATAGCTAAGTTAGATTCTAAGCAGCCCTTGATCCAACCTTGAGCATGTATAGCTAAGTCACTGCCCTACACAGGAATTCACCACTACCTAGGAATAAGGAAGTTTTCGACCTGAGAAGGAGCCAGACTAGATTCTTAGAACTATAGCTAGCTGAGTTACACACAGATACAAGTATTTACAATGGCCTAGGGGGAAGGTGGACTATGACAAGGGCACGAAGCCCTTGCCCCTGGCTTCTAAGTTTAAGCTGACCTCAGGTGGAATTGTTTTTGATCCCAGTTGTTAACCTTGAATCTTATCCCAGTTGGTTCTCACCAGTCCTTCCCCGCTTGAATTACTGTTTTGTTGTCCTACTGGTGTGTCACCTAACTTCCCCATTTTCTTCTGTATAAAAGTCTGATGCTCAATTTGACAAATTACATTCAGATCCACACTCCCTTGTGTTGTGTCTGTCACCCCACTTCTGCCGACTCCATGCCCATCTGTCTGAACCCCTGATCCCCACGGATTGAGGGGGGCCGACTAGGCCCGGTCCATGGCAGGTTCTGCTCCAATGGAGCAGGTGAACAACCACAGCTCTCTGTCACCACCCAGGTAAGGATGAAACAATAACTTCCTCACAAAGGTTCTTCCAGCCCAGAGAAGAGCAACAAATCTTTGTTTCAAAGTTGCAGTTTAGCGGTTATCCACTGGTAAGAGCTCAGCTGTAGCATCGCTTAGTCCTATCCCAAATACCTCTCTTCCCATCCTTCACCCAGTGCCAACTCCAACCAGAAGCAGACCTTTTAAAATTGAGCATAGGTGCCCATGTGTGAGCCCTCCCCTGCAGCAAGTGGTAAATGCCCCTGGTAGGTTTCAGAGGTTGGATAGGAACACTAGGCAGAAAGGGTGAGTGAAACCCATCATCTGAGGAGAATGTTTGCAAATAGTTCAGTTTTTATGGCTAAGTGCTAAATATTGTAAATATATTGCCTGCACGCAATTAGAAATGATTTTTTACTTTTTCCAAGCTTGTGTAATTAATTAAGGAAAAGAAGAACATAAAATGAAAATTATGTTATGAAATAACCCAAAAGTTAAAATAGCTTTATCTAGATTTTCTGTTTGCAAAATTAAGCCTGGTTTATAGATATGTACTTATAATTTTTGTGGGTTGGGTGGAATTGTGGCTTGGTAAATGTGTGCTCATAAGAGTGTGTGTGTATGTGTGTGTGTGTGAGAGAGACCTATGGTGTAGTTTATAACCTGTTGGTATTGTGGTGAGCTATGAGTCTTGAAGAAAGCAGGCGCACAACAGGGGGTCCTTTTATAGAGAGCGAAAAATTTTCTTTATTCTTTAAAGTTGTAGGAGAGTCACTTAACCAAATTCAAAAAGCTGAACACAATTAAATTCATAATTTAAATATTTAAATTAATAACTTAAGTAAACACATATCAATGAAGAAGCTTATTATTGGTATCTTACTCTTTGAACCCCCCTCCCCATTTAAGTCATCACAGCAAAAACTAGCATTGAGATAATAATTGCTAAAACAAGAGAATTCACTTTATTTAACCCATTAGAGTAAATACTTTATACATGATTTAATTCCTCTGGGACCTGGTGAGGTAGACGTTTTAAAGGATTTGTAGGTGGATTTGAGAGTTTAGAGAATTTTCTTAGGGTCACCCTGCTAGGAAGAAGAACGCCCAGAATAGTGAGGTGTCCCTGAGAATTGGTGTTGCTGGGTTGGAAGAATTGGAACTGGTATGGGGCAAAGCTTTACAGCCTTCTGGTATGTGGGCATCTCTAAGCATGGTGTTTACAACACAGTTCCTTGTTAGGTAGCTAGATGGAGATTAGGAGCCTTGGAGGGCTTTGAGGATGGACCCCTCCCTAATGAAATCTACTTCTGGCCTTGGAAATTCTTATCTGCTCCAAAGATGAGAACAATTCATCCTGTTATCTCCTCCTGTAAGAGTTAATCCAGCTGAGGGCTGTCATTCACCTATCTAGAAGTCCATCCCTGGGAAAGCAGATTTACTTAAAGCCAAGCTAAGGTGAGAAGAGGAAACGTTATCTCCTTAATGAGATAATGTACTTACCCTTCTCAGAAACCCCTCCCCGGGGCGGGGGAGGGGGGGTGTGCAGTTACTTGCTGAGTTTCCATCTTGTAAAACTACAGCTTGACTGATTTCCAGAGTTACCCAGAAAAGCATAACTTTTGCTTTTCCTTCCTTTATTCGCCTTTTCTTCCTGATACCGGACAAAGGCAGAGCATACTTCCCCTGACTCTCTTCTTCCCTCTGAAATCCCTCCCTTCTGCTGTTCAGCTGCTTGTCTGCCATGTAGCTGCTCACTGACCCCCACCAGACTCTGCTTTTCAAAGGCTTGTCTCTTCCTCTTTCCTGTATCTTTCCTGGCTACTGCCAAGACT
Organism: Mus minutoides; assembly: GCA_902729485.2. Classification (NCBI taxonomy): domain Eukaryota; kingdom Metazoa; phylum Chordata; class Mammalia; order Rodentia; family Muridae; genus Mus; species Mus minutoides. Next base: position 927,308 of record LR749533.1, read on the forward strand.
GACAGCTGCTGCCTGGCGTTTCTCTCAAACGCTAACAAAATTGCTCTTGAGAGTCTTACTAAGTCTGTTTTAAATTCTTTTGCAAATGAGATTATGCTTCCCAACCCCCGACAGAAAAAGAAAAACCCTCAAATTTCCCCTGTAACATATACACACAATTTGGGGGTCTCCAAGGTTTTTAGAAATATCCTGATATGGTCTCAGAGTCTGCTTTTCTGTCAACTGTGACTGCACTGCTCTGCACGGATGGAACAAGGCCCTAGGGAAATAGAAGGGAGGTTGGTGCAGGCTCAGGAGAGACTTCATGCCCAGAATGTCCAGCTTGTACCAACACTCCGTTGATGTTGGTCATGAGCAGTGGACAGTGTTTAGGATGCATCTAATCTGCAAACACTGCACCCTCTGATCCTCACCTTATCACGGTTTCTGTTGCAGTTTCTATTTAGCAGGTTGCAGGGAGGAAAGTTACCTTGCTCAGCCTCCTCATTCCCTCCTGCTGGGCTCAGAGGCCCACCCTGGAACCTGTGACTGACAAGGTCACCATTGCTACCAACTGTGTCCTTTCGAATTCCAGGCATTTCTGGCATCTGGCATTGTTCCTTTCCCCTTGATTCTTATGCCCTGTCACAGCTGAGTAGGTCACTGAGCCTAGAAGCAGAGCCTGATGCTCATGGTGACATATGCTGCCATTTACTTTATGATTTGGAATTTTAACCCCAAACTATAATACTATTATAAAGACTCCTCTAGCATCTTGACAAAGTAGCCCCCTCTCTTAAAGGGCTACTACTAGACTAACAAACCCATGCCATGTGTCAGTTCTGAAACTCTTTAAATTGCTCTGTTAATGGTTGTGAGGTTTTATAGAGACTGATAAATCATCTTATGACTAAGCCTCCCAAAGGATTGCTCTGATGGTCCTCTGGATCAGTAAGCATTGAAAGCTGCTTCTGCAACCCATGGATCTGCGTCTGTTGTTTGTTTGTTGTTGTTGTTGTTGTTTTTAATAAAATCTCAATTGTTCGGTTTAGCCAGATGCTGAGGTGAAAGCCTGCTAGCTCAGAGAAGCAGAGAAAACACACAGCTGGCCTTCCTTCATAGCTGATGTCCCAAAAGGAAGCTCTCCTGCATGAGTCTCAAAACACCTCAAACTGAATGTCCTTCCCTTCTACGTCCTGTGTGCCTCTCTATCCATCCTCCTGACTTCCTTTTACTCTCTGGTTTATTTTTCCTACATTTACTTCCTGTCAACTGGTTGCTTGCTCTACCTCTTAACCTATGGTTGACTTTGTTTAATGCTGTTTACAATTAACAGAAAGCTCTTGGGTTAAAGGTGTGTGTGCTAGGGCTGAGCCACACAACTAGGCACAGATGGAATTACAGGTGAGTCTGATTTGTCTTGAGTGGGTGCTGGGAACCAACAGTAAATAATGCAACATCAGGGGTCACAGTGTGATATACTACAACATGCATCTACCTTGCAAATCACAGGTTTGCATGTACTACTGATCAGTGTAAGTGGGTATTAATGGGTCTCTCTGTGCTGGTTGTATGTATGTATGTATGTATGTATGTCATGCCTGGTATAAATAAGCTCTACAACACATTATTTTGGCTGCCCAACTCCCATGTATGGGATGAAATAAAATTTTCTTGATGTATTTTGACCTTTTTTTTTAAATTTAATTGCATTTGACAATGCTCAGCATTGCAATGTTATAGCTGTGCTGGCCCAGTAGAACTTCCCAGAAGACCGCAGAGAAGATGGCTTGATGTCCTGTACCGTGTTTATGAATGGCATTAGCTCTTAACATTACTCAAGGCTAGTTGTGAGTCATGAAGATCTTTGGACATAGTAATCTTTTATTTTCCAAGTAGAAACAATGATTCCTATTTTCTTCTTGATTTCTGTGTTGGGTACTTTGACCAGGAATGAAACTTTTAGAATTGTTAGGGACTTGAGGTACAGGGTACGAAAAAATTGTTATAAAGCTGATGAGGGGTGTTGAAGGGTTAATGATAAAACAAAGAAAAAAAGAAAGAAAGAAAGAAAGAAAGAAAGAGAAAAGAAGGAGAGAGAAAGAAAACCCATGCTAGAAACAGTCAGACTGATTCTGTTCCCTCTCTGTCTTGGCTAAGTAACCTAAAGACCTGTAAGAATCCAGGAAGTATGTCTTCAGTTTTTTTTTTAGCTGATGGGATCTTTGTAATTCACAGAGCTGCTATTATATTTAAATGTCCTGTGTGCCCTGCTGAAGCTTTTTGATTAATTGTTTTTGAATTAACCCAAGCATCTACGCAAAGACAAGAAGAGAAATCTGGGGTGATTTCTCATGATACGGTGTTTGTTTCTCCCCTCTTTGCTCACCCTTCTTTTGCTCCACCCATGTTTTCCGCAGCCCTAGTATTCAGGCATTGGCAGCTGCAGCCTGGTAGAATTGAGTGATGTTTCCTGATACAAGGTGTTCTGTAGTAGAGTCAGGGGAACCAAAACATAGTGTTTGGGCTTCCTCTTTATTTTCCCCAGCACTTGACAGCTTGGTCAGGCTGTGGGGTTCTGAGTTGGGTTGGGACATTTTGGTTCTTATAAATGGTATGGGGTATAGTGGGGCTTGTGTCTTTCTGCTGGATAACCTGGTATTTGCACTCATAACTCTTTCTTGGAAATATCATTTGTATGTTTAAAAACATGAATGCAACTTGAATTTGATTATTTATTTTTAAAACTTGGGTCCATATATTTTGCTTGTCACCTCTAAAACCTGTCTTGGCTTACTTCAGAAAACTTAAAATATACAGTGATATAATCTTTTTATTATAAAATAAAATTAATATATTTAAAAAGGCTTTATCTTATTTCTAATTATGTGTATGCAAATGCCCATGGAAGCCAAGGTGTCATATCCCCTAGAGCTGGAAGTTCACAGGTGGCTCTGAGCTGTCTGAAGGGGGTGCTGGGAACCAAATTAAGGTCTTCAGCAAGATCAGAAGAGGCTCTTAAACCCCAAGCCCTTTCTCCATCCCAGTGACTATCTTAAACAAAGTATGAAACTTGGATTTAGTGGCAGAGTGCTTGCCTACTATGTACAAGGCCTTGAGTTGTGAGTCTTGGCATGGAAATAAAATATGCTACTGTCTTTCACAGAGCACCCAAGTAGTCAAGATTAGGAGCAAAGTCATCATAAAATATGCAACTGCCTTTCACAGAGTACCCAAGTAGTCAAGATTAGGAGCAAAGTCATCATTTTATAACATCTTGACATTTATCCGAGTGTGGTATTTTTAATAAAATAACTAACTTTTAAGCATTAAATGTATAAGAAAACCCTTGATAAATTTTATAGGGCTTGGAATGGATTCAACAAATACCTCTGCACTGTGTTCCACCCATTTCTGTTTCTTTCTTAAAAATACCATTATCTTAAATTTTATATTTAATGTCCTCTTTTTTTTAAATTAATTAATTAATTAATTAATTTATTTATTTATTCCTTCCTTGTTCCGGTCAACCCCGCTTGCTCCCGCCGGCTCTGCTCGCTCCAGCCAGCCCCTCTCGCTCCCGGCCGCCCCCGTACAGCCCCCCCTCGTTCTAGCCGGCCCCGGCTCCCTCTGATCAGCTCCGCTTGCTCCGGTTGGCCCTGCTCGTTCTGGCCGTTCAGTTCGGCCCCACTTGCTCCGGCCCCGCTAGCTCTGGCCGTCCCTGCTTGCTTTGGCCGTCCCTGTTCGGCTCCGCTCGCAGGACAGCCTCATTTGCTCTGGTTGGTCTCTCCAGTCCAAGGATTCATTTCTTATTATTCTTCATAAGTATGCTGTAGCTGACTTCAGACGCACCAGAGGAAGGCGTCAGATCTTGTTACGGGTTGTTGTAAGCCACCATGTGGTTGCTGGGATTTGAACTCATCACCTTCGGAAGAGCAGTCGGGTGCTCTAACCGGCTGAGCCATCTCACCAGCCCTTAATGTCCTCTTTTTATTTATGATTTTAACACCTATGTTTGTGTCCCTATGGATGTATTGTGATCTTTGAATGCATTGAAATTTAAATTGACTGAAAAGCTGTTCTGTTAATATTTTAAGTTACCTTTTCACTCACCTTTCTGTTTTTGATGTTGGTCTGGGTGGGGCCTTTGGTTTGCCCAAAAGCAAATGGCCATTTTCATTATAAGGTCACACATTAAATATATACTGTGCTATAACCATGGGGTAGACATCTGGTTGTCTACTGGTCTGTCACAGGTAGTCCTGCTGTGGACTTCTTTGAGCCTATTGATGGAGGGTTGCAAGGCTTAATAGTTACTAGTTCTAGGATTGATATCTCTGGGTCATAATTCAAGGGCACTATGATGGTTCGTCCATACTTGGCCCAGGGAATGGTACTATTAGGAGCCTTGTTGGAGTAGGTGTGTCACCGTGGGCATGGGCTTTAATACCTTGTTCCTAAGCTGCCTGGAAGCCAGTTTTCTGCTAGCTGCCTTTGGAAAAGGAGGTGGAACTCTCAGCTCCTCCAGCCCCACATCTGCCTGGACACTGCCATGCTCCTGCCTTGATGATAATAGTCGGAACCTCTGAACCTGTAAACCACACCCAATTAAATGTCATCCTTATAAGAGTTGCCTTCATCATGATTTCTGTTCACAGCAGTAAAACACAAACTAAGACAGGCACCATTAACAATACTAAACAAACTTGGATGTCTTTGGTTTATGTGTACTTTCCAATATACCAGCTCAGTATTATATCTGGTGATCAAACCATATTCTTGGTATTGTCAGACTTCAAAATTCTGGCCAACCTGAGGGGCATGGAATGGTGGTACATCACTGCAGGTTTGGTTGTTTTTCTATGAATTCTAAAGAGATGTTTCATGATATGCTATTGGCCAGTCAGATTGTCTCTTCACTACAGTTCATGTTTTAATTCTCTTGTTCATTTCTTTTTCTTGTTAGTGGGTTGTTCGTATTTATGTATGTATCTCCTAGGTTGTTCCTGTCTACAGATATATCCCTACATATTATCTATGTATATTTGTATATTGCTCTTTTCTTTGGGGGTGGCAGAAAAATATTCAAAATTTATTTTCAGACAGACAGCATCAGCAGGTAAATTATACCACAGCTTACACATTCATTCACAGGGTGTGAGAAAGCCATAGCTGGCATGTTCTCTGCAACAACATCTACTTTACAGGGCAAATAGGTGACCAGTCAAGCCAGAGAAGGCTTTTTATCACAGGGTTCACTTACAATCCCAGAAGGAAAGGCATGACCTGCCAAAAAACAAAACAACAAAGAGTTGAATCCTAAAATCAGGTGCAACAACCACGAGGGGAAACTTTGGTTGATAGTCTTCACCCACATTTCAGCAACCCAAACACTCTACCTAGAAGCTGGAGTAATAAGTCTCTCCTTCCTCCTTAAACCATAAGAACTGTTACAACTGTTCAAAATTACTACATGTATACACACACAAAAAATAATGATGATAAATGTAGAACCAACCATGAAGACATCTTGAACATTCAGCTCTTCTCAGCAGTACATTGACTCCTAGGTTTATGACATGGAAATACTTTGGTGGTCACAAAATAACAAAACAGAGACTCTTCCTCCCTCCATTCCTCCCTCCCTCCCTCCCTCCCTTCCTTTTTTTTGGGGGGGGGGTTTCAAAACTAAAAATAAATGAGTCATATAAATTCAAGTCCTCACTTCCAAGACTTGCCTGTCCTAACTTTGTAGCCTTCATAATAGCGCTCTCTCTCTCTCTCTCTCTCTCTCTCTCTCTCTCTCTCTGTGTGTGTGTGTGTGTGTGTGTGTGTGTGTGTGTGTGTGTGTGTGTAAAAATTTTCAGGACTTGGAATAAGGAAATTGAACAATAACAACAGCAGAAAGATTATATGGAGCTTTGATGGGAAGTTGGTCCTTTCTGAAGTCTCTAAGAAGGGACATGCAGTTCTTCCATGCAGCAGGCACTGAAGAGCTGTATGAAATGGGCCCTCTGATGCCACTATAGGGTTTGTGGGAAACATGGGAAGCAGCAGGATAAGCCATGGGCTCCGTAGGGACCAGGGTTCATTTGTGGAGGCCATCCTACCGAAGGCTCTAAGGTTGAAGGAACTGGGCTAATTGGAACACCTTAGTTTCTGAGGTTTCTTTTCCTTCTTTTTTTTTAATTTTTTTAAATTTTTTAATTCATGTTAAAATACATTAAACCTAAACCAACCAACCAAAGAAAATCAGAAGATGAGTGCAGTGCATAAACTGGTTCTGTGTACACAGATGTCTATTTACCCACATGAAGTGACCATGAAAGTTCACAGCACATCCACAACCCAGCCCCCCATTCTGGTAAGTCGTTGCCTCTTCCATTGTGGTCCAAGAGTCCCAACTGCTTCACTCTGAAACAGCTGACAGTCTTTGGAAACAGCTATAGCTTGGTCCAAGTAACAAAGCTGTTTTTCAAATCCTGTGTCTTTTCAAAATTCAAACAAACAAACAAACAAACAAACAAAACAAAACCAAAAACAAAACCAACCAAACAAACAAAAGAACTTGTCTGTTCTGGCTTTTTTTTTCTTCAATTTTCCTCCTTTGTGTTTTCTCTTTTGGGGAAGCAGCATAGCAACAATCATGACTGTAGGACCCCAAGAAACATTTGCATACAAGGAAGAGAAAAAACAGGAGAGGGATTAAGGAAAACTGGAAAACTAAAACTAAAGCAGAAGTTCTGGAATCTCACTCATCTCTCTTCCTCCTTGGCTGACAGAAATCTTGTTTTCTTCCAGGAAGTGAGGGAGAGGTGCTCAGCCACACAGTAGGGAACACTGGGCTTTTCCACATTCCGGTTCACGTGCCATCTAGCTTGGAAAGTGTGGCATTGTTCATCACAAAGCTGTCCCCCAGGGACACAGGCAGGGTGGGGATGCCTCTACTTTGGATCACAGAAGTGTCCTTGGTAAGATTGCCATTGAGATCATTGATGGACTGATTCCATGAGTCAGAGTCCAGTCCACCATGGGAACGAGAGTTCCTTGGGAAGCATTTAAGACATACTCTCTTTCCCTTCGTACCCAGCACAACTGGGGTGTTCTCTGTGACCAACTTCCTGCCCTGGCAGATGGAGTTATTGTTGGCCCAGCGGCTACATTAGGTGGTGAAGGTCCCATCGCATGTTGCAGACAGAGGCTTCTCTCTAGTACGTGTCTACGTGTAGGTCAAAACGACCCTGGCAGATGAATTCTTTTCACACCCTTTGCAGCAATGGCATGTAGATGTGGCTGTACTTCTAGCAAAGGTATCACACCTGGGGTCACGATGGTGGATCTCACAAAAGTGCCATAAACTTAAACTTTGACATAGGTGGCATGAGCTCGGTTATATGTCTAGGAGAGGTTTGTATGACACTCTTGCTTGTAGAGGATGAACCCATCCTTGGCCTTGACATCTAACATGGAGGCAGAGATGTTTGAGGCTTCCCTTTTCTCTTCTTGGATGGGTCAGTGCCACAGTGGTACAGAGGACTCCAAAGAAGTACAGAGCTCAGGGTCTGAGGTAGCAGGGTGCTTGAGAGACCAGACATGAAGTTGGGGAGAACCCAAGTCCCATAAGGCTTCAAGGTGAAGGGTGTAAGCCCCAAGCACAGAGAGCTGGCTTGCAGGGGACTCTGGCTGACATAGCCTGGCTTATTTCAAGGCATCTAGAGACAGACTAGGCTTGAACCTTTCTAGCTGAGCAAAGCCACTGCAGCAAGCACCTGCTGGGACACATAGTTATTTAAGGTCATCAGAGTCTCACCAACCACTTTAAAGTGGAGTGCGTGCATAATCCACGTGTTCACCTGGACTGGGATTTGTTCTAGATTTGAGCTAGATCATTTGGAGCTGTTGCTGCTGCAGACACAGGATCTGCTTCCAGATCCATGGGATACTGTGGACATCCACATAGGTGCTGCTGGGGCATCTGTGCTCTGCTGGTTCACTGCCACTTTGGTACCACAGAGTGCCTCTACAGATCACATTAGTTTTGGCTACTTTGTCTTTAGGTAAATAGCTTATTTACTGAGGTGTGGCTGTCAGGGAATATTCTGTCTCTAAGGATGAACTCTGTGCTCAGCTTTTCCTTCAAAACTCCTGAGCCCCTACTGTCTCTTGATGGTTGTCCTTGATGCTTTGGCTGGCTGGCCGGCTGGTGGCTCAGGATGGCTCTGAAGAACTGTCTGAAGGCTTCTCACTGACATTCATGATGAGGACAGGAGGGTGCTCATTACAACTTTTCTTGTCTTCCACGAACTCAGAGGGACTGAAGACAACACAGCACTTTTCTCAGATGTGAGTCTCCTGCTGGCCACTTTACTATGGCTGTGTCCTCTGTCACTTCATTAGCATTCCCTGGGGAGTTCATTGAGTACCTGGTTTTCTGTGGTTGCTCACCCTAACCTCCTTCCAAATTTATGTACTGTGGCTTTGCCTGCTTATGCCTAGACATGGTGTGTCCATCAGGGTGTTAGGAAGAGCCCTGGTGACTTGACCCCTCTCTGCCACCAGTCCCTGTTGTTGGGAAACTTTACCCCTATTTTGTGGAATGTTCATTTCCAGTAATTTGCTCTTTTCTGTCTTTATCTCATGGGTCATTCTTATGGCCTGAAATTGCAACCTCATAACTGTAAAGACTTAATGTTTATACTTTGAAACACAACCTCAGAAAAAGTCTGTTTGGAGACAGCCTTTTTTATCTTTATTTATTACTACATGTTAGTGATATAAAATGGATTTTATTGTGATACTTTCATATATGTATGTAATGCATTTTGGTTATAGTCACTCTTCCTTACCCTCTCCTATCCTATTAATACTTTAACTGATCTATTTCTCTTTCCAGATTTTGTTACTATTGTCTTCTTCCTCCTCCTTCTTCTCCTTCTCCTCTTCCTCCTCTTCCCCTTCCCTTCTCCATCACCTTCCTCCTCTTTCTTCCATAATAAGCTTCATTTACAGGCTCATGAGTGAGAGGTTATTTATAGGATCCTGAGCACTTAACTAGTGCCTACACCACTGGTACAGAAGGAGACAGTCTCTCTAAAGAGGTAATTAAACTAAAATGAATCCGGTAGAGTGGTCCTTACCCAGTGGGGCTGGTCTCAGTAGAGTGAGTCCTTAACCAGTGGGGCTGGTCTCTTTATAAGCAGAGGAGATTTGGAAACAGGGAATGAGGACATAGGGATATGACCACCAGAAAGTCAAGAAGAGGCACTCACAAGAATTTAATTCTTCAAGGACCTTGGCTCTCAAGCTTCTGACTATGGAAACATGACTTTCTATTGTTAAACTGCCTCTTCTGTGCCTACTGGTGCTTTGTTGTGGCAGCTTAAACAGGCTAATGTAATGTAATTGCCATTTTAACAAATTCCTGGAAGAATGTCTGAGTCAGTAAAGTGTATGTCTTGTAAGCATGAGGAATTAAGTTCAATCCCTGGGACCCAACTGGGCATGGTGGTGCACAGTTGTAATCCCAGAGGTGGGAAGGTGGAGACAGGTAGATCCCTGGGGCTCACTGGCCAGCTTGTTAAGTTCCATGAGAGACCATGTCTCAAGAAGCAAGGTGGACATTTTCTGAGGAACAGCATGTGTGGTGCCAGGTACATGATTCAATCTTTTTCAGGTTCAGAGCTGTCAGAGTCCCTGATGCTTTTGTGATAGATGTCTAGGGCTTTTGAAGTAAACATGAGCACCTGGGGGAGCTTCTCATTTTAGTGACTAAGTAGGCTAGTTGCTTGCTCCAGAGTCAGTCCCAAAAGACATGCTCTGAAATATTACAAGTTGTTTCAAGATCACCTTTGCTCTGCCTTTCATGAATTCTGCATGCTTTGACTCATGGTTCAATATGCCAAAAAGTCACCAATCTTGTGATTTCTTCACAGTGATTTTTTTTTTTTTTTAGGAATGAGATATATATCACATTGTGTCTGTATTTATTTTGCATTGTGAGATTTTTTTTCTTTTCTTATTAAAAATTTAAATCTAATAAAATTTTTGGGTGTATATGTATGTATGTGTTCATATGTATATTGGTACAAATGTACATGCTAGTGCATGCTCATGTGTGTGCATGTGGAGGACAGAGAACAAACTGGATGTCATTCCTCCAGAATGCTACCACCTTATTTTCGAGACAGGGTCTCCCCTTCACCCCGAGCTTTCTCATTAGGCTGGCTCACCAGCATGCTCTAGGGATCTGTCTGTCTCTTCCCCAAGCACTGGGATTTCAGGTGCATGCCACAGTGCAGTCTTTTTATTTTATGTGGGTTCTGGGAACCCAAATTAAATCCTTATGCTAGAAAAGAAAGTACTTTACTGATGAGACTATTTCCCCAGACCTAAAACCTTAATATTGTAAAGTTAATTCTATTTGTCAAGATTAACCAAATGCAAATGCTAACAAAACTGTAGAACATCCTTTTTTACAGAGCCACGTTATTTCTTTGGTTTTTAAGCCATGGGTTCATATGAACACAGTTGATCATGCTTAGCAATGGCAGCTGGCATCTACTGACTACTTAGTGCCAAGTCTATTAGCATTTTACTTGTGCATCTCATTTGGTTCTTGCAATGACTATATTAGGCCATCACCTCAGGCTGCCATAACAAAATACCATGGAGTGGGTGGCTTGAGCCACAGGAATCTATTCCTCTCAATTCTAGAGTCTAAGTGTAGCATGTCAGTGTGGCCAGATTCCGGTGAGCCCTTTCCTTAAGGTTTGAAGATGACTAACTTCTTCTTGTGTCTTTAATACACACACACACACACACACACACACACACACACACACACACACACACACTGGGGTGAGGTGGGGAAGGAGAGGGAGAGATAGAGAGACACTTACTCTCTCATATCTTTTCTAATAAAAGTACCAAACCTTCTGCCTTACTTAGCCTTCCCAGTAGCTGGGGTTATAAGCACATTCCACAGCATCCATACAGAATGAAAATTTTTATTGAGATCACATTTCTTTACAAGGCAAATGTATATGGAATCACAAGGCAGTAATGTTAACATATTTTTGGGTTTTGGTTATAAACTCCAACTAAATATGTATGATAAATGCAATGGAAATATGACTGAAAATAGACTCTATGGTCAGTCCGTCTAGATGCAAAACCCAGGTCTGCCCAGCTGTATCACCTTGAGTGATCTTCTTAACCTCTGTGTATCTATTACCCCGAGAATAGTGTCTATCTCTTACAGTCTAGCTCCTAGAATCATATGTTTTAAAGATTTATTTTATTTTCAGTTGTGTGTATATGTTTGTCTGTGTTCAGTATGTGCACATGACTGTGGGGCCCAAGGAAGCCAGAGATATCAAGTCCTCCTGCAGCTAGAGTGCCAGGCAGTTGTGAACTGTTTGATGTGGATGCTGGGAACTGAACTTGGGCCCCCTGTAAAAGCAGTAAGCTCTCTGAACTGCCGAGCCATTTCTCCACTCTTCTTAAGAGAATTTTCTGAGTTAAAACATATACTGGATTTAAGACCCATAGCAAGCACCATGTTTGCTCTTATTCTCGTGTAGATGCTTATACATGGACAGTAACATTTTGTTGGGAATCATCAGTTGCTAAAAACACCACACACACACTCATACCACACACACATACCACACACACTCACACCACACATACATACCACACACACAAACATACATACATACACTCATACCATACACACACATACCACACACATCACAAACTACACACAAACACACATACACTCACACCACACACATACACACACACCACAAATGACACACATACACTCACACCACACACATACATACACACCACACACCCACAAACACACACACTCACACTACACACACACACACATACCACCACACAAACACACACAAACACACATACAAACACACACTCACACCTCACACACACCACAAACTACACATACCACACACACACATACATTCACACCACACACACACTCACATCACATACACACAAGCACACATACACTCACACCACACACACACACACACACACACACACACAAGCACACATACACTCATACCACACACACAGCTTTTTATTTTAAGCCACACAGTGTATGTGTACTTGTGTGTATCTTTCTGTGTTATATATATTATGGGACTGGAGTAAGAGTTCCCCAGTTAATGAATCAGAAGATCACTTAATTTGATTTAGATACTAATTAATCACTTTACAGTTTTACACATTCATTTTTGTACTCCTTCTCTGGATTACCTGACTTATTTTATTGACAGGAAAGACCTGATGTCCTTGTGGTCACTTTCCTTTGAAGCACACGAATATATGGATTATCTGTCTGCATGGTACCTCAGGAGGTTTTTGCCCTATAAGATGGTGGTTCTTTGTGATATTCTAGAAGAGGAAAAAAAATTGACCTTTCTTCTATAAAGTGGTAGAAATAGCTTCTAAGAAAGAAACAGTAAGGTTCATGGACTGTTGGCTTTCTTAGATTGATCAAACACTGACATCCTGTCTTAGTGAGTCCATGGGCATCCTCTAGAGAGCTGTCCGTGTGGTCCCTGTCACTATGCCAGAATCTGCCACCCCAAGCTCTCTATTCCTGCTCAAATGTAGAGCAAGTCCATTAACAAATTGGAGCAGACACGGCTGGGAACAAATGTTATCATGGTTGAACATGAACTGTGGGCTAAATTTTGACTCTAGAGATCAACCTGTCCAACATTTCTATATAAAAATGAGTCTTCACCTATGACATGATATTCTCCCTTGTTCCCTGATGTTGTAAAATGAATGATGACTTTGTTTTTAGGATTCTTGCCCTTGTAGCTTTTTGTCTTGTTTTGTGTTCTATTTTCACTGAAGGCTGTGACAAATTTCAGAGGATCCTAGAAGAATCCCATAGATAGCACGTTTTGTAGAGTGGCTTTGGAATTTCACTTCTCTGAGTACATTCAGGAGCCCAAGCTGCAGGGCAGTCCTCTACCCCTTTGCCCTGGACCCCACACGTCTGCTTCCCACATAGCAGACGTTTTAACCCTTCCTTCCACACTCTGCCACTCCATGATAAATTTACTGTCATCGACAAGCTTTAGCTTCAGTTAAGAAAACAACAAGAACCCAAAGCAGCCACTTACCAATGTCCTCGGACAGTGCATGTAAAATTTGGCATTAGAATTCACAGGACAATCAAAAATACCTCAGTGGATCTGAGGAGCTAGGAAGGCCACAGTTTGAACTGAAAACTGAATCTGCTCACTGTTCTTACTCTATCATCTCCAAAAGCAACCTGCAGATGTAGTTCCAGGTGAACACTTTATTTGTAGACTACTTAGCTTTTATGTCTCCTGCTCTGACAATAATCTTTTATGGGTTTAGCTGAGATATCCCAAGGACATTTGAAGTCCAGGTTGGTGACAAACACTAGGTTGGGTATCCTTTCGTCTTTGGAGACTTGGCAACTACTGTTTTCATGGCCTCAGCCTTAAAGAAAGAGCAGCTTCAGACTAATTGGCAGGCAGCGGAGAGTGTTTCCAAGTGCCAAGTGGCTTACAAGGACCCACTGTGCCCATGCCTGCAAATGCAGCAAGGTGGGGCAGGCTGGGTTTGGAGAAACCAGTCTGGGAACCTTACCTCTGTGACAGTTGCTGATTGAATCAAGAGAACAGAAATTGATTCTAAAGTCTGTCTGTGTCAGTGTGTTCCAGCACTGGAACCAGGGTAATGCCTGCCATGTTGCCACAACAATCTCTTTTGAATAGAATGACCATCATCAGGCAGGTGGTCCTTTCCTGAGCAAATGAGCCACTTTGTTCTTGTTCAAGATATCGTGCCTCTGCCAGGAGTGTCTTCTGCTTCTGTGAATTCTCTTTGCATACATTTTCAGAGGAGACTGAGGCATTTAAGTAGCAATCATTGCCTTTCTTTGTATTCTATGCATATTATACTACATATCATAGGATCCCATCTTGTAGGTCAACATAATAAACATTAAGTTGTTCTTTTTGTGTGTTGCTGTGATATGTTCATATGCATGTAGGTGCAGGTGCAGGTAGAAGCCAGAAGACGTCCCTCAGGGGCTGTCCACCTTGTTTTTGAGACAGGGTCTTCTACTTAAGTTGATGTATACCAACTGGGCTAAGCAAGCTAGCCAGTGGGCTTTAGGAATCATCCTGTCTCCACCTCCCCAGTGCTGGGATTATACACATGTATAATCTATGGCTGACTTTTTAAAAATATGGGTTCTGGTGGCTAAACTCAGGTCCTCATGTTTACCACACTTTACAGACTGAGATCACAGTCTGCATTTGGTTTTAAACTAAAGAAAAGTTAGGGAAGCAGGTAGAATGTAGGGATGTCACCTCTCATGCCTGAAAAAGAAGATGGACAAACAGCCTCAGTCCAGAGTGTGAGTGGTTTGATCTCTTTCCTATGTTGCCTTTCTTTTGGACATCTGTGAAAATATCACAATTTGCATCTAATATATTATATTTCTAATGCGAAAGATGGGCACTATGTATGGAAACACAATTCCATTTGTATTTAAGTCTTTTTGCTATACACATATTTTCTCCTTGATTTTTTTCTTATAGATTTTATTTATAAAAAATATTTGTTTGTGTATGTGTGTGTGTATGTGAGCACACTGCCTATATCTGTGTGTGTGTTTATTTGTATTAATCTCTGGATGTGCTGTCTGTGTGTGTGTGTTTGTGTATGTGTGTCTATGTTTATATTTGTGTATGTGTCTGTCATTGTGTGTCTGTGACTCTGTGTGTGCTGTGTATGTCTATGTGTCTGTCTGTCTATGTGCCTGCATATGTGTCTATTTGTGGCTGTATGTGTCTGTGTTTGTATGTGTCTCTGTGTGTGCTTTGGGTATGTGTGCTCTGTGTGAGTGTATGTGTGTGTATGCTGTCTGTCTGTCTGTGTGTGTGTCTGTGTCTATATTTGTGTCTGTGTCTGTGTGTGCATCTGTGTTTGTGTGTACGTACCTATGTGTGCTTTGTGTGTGTGTCTGCTGTCTGTCTCTGAGACACACACACACACACACACACACACACACACGCACACACACGCACACACATGCACATGCACATGGATGTGACAAACTCAGTTCAGCATACTTAGCAGCAAGCACCTCTGCTTGTTAGCTCACCTTGCTGTTCTGTTTTTTCATAATGTGCCAAATACTATTCTAAATGTTGTACACAGATTATCTTATTTAATGTTCACACAATCCCATGGCATCGCTAATACCGTTCTTTCTCCCATTTCACAGAACTGAAAAGGGGCTAAAAGGTAAAGGCTCAGACCTCATCTTGCTTGGGCTGGAGAAGACCAGGCACCTTTGTCCAGGCAGTTTTGCTTTATGGTCATTTGTCCTCAGACCACTCTATGACAGGGCTTCTCAGAACCCTGACCTGGTCTCTGGATATAAAACTTCACACCTGCATTTTTTAATAGATTTAGTAAAATTTGATACTTTTATTATGCAAAAAGCAAGCAACAGTGCTGTCTTCTCATCGTCTGCAGTTCTGTAGCTCTTCAGTCTTCTTTCTGATGGTTTTCCTCTTTGTTCTAGGTCTCGCTTGGAAGAATGAACTCTTGGCAGAAACAGTACTGTATTTTATTCCCCATTAACAGGATGACACAGCTCACTTGAGTTATAAAAATGTTAAAATAACATTGTGCTTTGACCTTGCCCTTAAGATACTGATTTTACTTGCAAACATTCTAAACATCTTAAATGCATCTTTTCCTTCCCTTTTCAGCTTCTCCTTTTACAACTGTCTCTAAAACAAGCAGAGAAAAAAAGCATACGCTAGATTTACACAGAATTCTTGTGGATCTGCATTTTCAAGGAAAGTCTTTTCTTTAAAAAAAATCACCAGGTAAATAAAAATTTACAGAGAGCCTGCCATTTGGAGTGTGCCACGGCTCTGACTGGAAAGCTCGGCCTCCAAGTGAGGAGACTGTTTATCAGGGAGGCCTACCACACTCCTTCTCTCCATGGAACTTCCATTACTCTTTGAAAAATATCTCTCAGGTTGGACTGAAAACCGCTGGGGGCCTGGTATCCCCACTGTGCTGAGCACACTGCCTGTCTTGTGGCAGCTCTTCAGAAGGATGTTGCTGAGTGAATACAACAGTGTGTTCCCTCAGTACCTGTCATTTGAGGCTGCTTGGATGTCTGTCTTATGTAAGTAATCAGCATGGACTCAAGTGCCATAGAGACAGATAAAGAACCGCAAATATCACATCATCCCAACACTCAGGAAGTTTCCAGATCGGTAGAAGAAAAAGAAGGATCAAACTCCTGCTTCTCAGAGACATGGGGCTTCCAGCAGGAAAGATGATGATGATGATGAAGAATTATTATTATTTTTAGGGAGAATGGTCTCTGGGGGGAGGGAGTGCCTAGGAGAGGACATTTCAAGGTCATCTGAAGAGCAAGACCAGGTTGCAAGGACCAATCCAGGGAGAGCACAAGGGTCCTCAGGGACTTGACTAAACTCCAATGTATTCACGCATTGGCCCCTTTCTTGGATGCTAAGATAACAGGCTTTGTTGATGTCAATGGTTGAAGGGCTGGGGCTAGGACTAGAGGGGAGGAGACAATGGCTGGTGGAAATTTGTGACAAGGAAGGAGTTTTCAACAAACTAAGGGCAGCCAGCCATAACTCTGAAACCATTCTAGAGCCCAGGCTGCTAGGTTACAGAGCAACCATACCAGACTTGTATGGGGACAACAAGGAAAGGAATTGCTAACAAATTACACCAGAATGGCTAAGCAAACCCTCTTCTAGAAGGAGGCAGGATACCTCAGAGTATCGCTGTTGTGTTTTATAAAAAGATAGAAGTCAAGGATATGTTTGGTGGAGGCAAGGTATGGTGGTGCTGGTGGGGTGCCTCTGTAGGCCCATGCTGAGGCATCCGAAGGTACCCTTGAGGTACCAGCCACAGGATGGTATAGTATAGAACAGAGTTTATTTAGAGCATGGAGAGTGGAGTTGCAGGAGACAGAGAAAGGGGGAGAGAGAGAGAGAGCGAGAGAGAGAGAGAGAGAGAGAAAGAAGAAGAAGAAGAAGAAGAAGAAGAAGAAGAAGAAGAAGAAGAAGAAGAAGAAGAAGAAGAAGAAGAAGAAGAAGAAAGGAGGACGAGGAGGTGGAGGAGGAGGACAAGGAGAGGCTCACTGTGAGCATGTGGAGAGAGATGGGGGAGGGGAATGGAGAGACAGGAAGAAGAGGGTAAGGGCCAAGAGGAACAGGAGAAGAGAAGAGAGCAAGAGAGTGAGGAGGTGGCAAGCAGCCCCTTTTATAGTAAGTCAAGTATACCTGGCTGTTGCCAGGTAACTGTGGGGAGGAGCCTAGAAGAAATGCCAACACTCACAGTGCCTCTGAAACTGAAGTTGGCCAGGCAAGGCCAGAGCGAGCAAGCAAGCAAGGAAGGACTTTATGCTTGGGGTAAGGTGCACACATGGTTAACATCCCAAGGCACCCCAAGTCACCCCAAGTTTACCTGATGCATATGCTGGAGCAGGAATGCCTGCTCTGGTTTTCACAGCATCTCTACTGCAGAAGCCTCACAAGCCTCACTCTTATGGTTGCCCTCTGGAGAAAGGGAGCAGGGTAACCTACATCATCATTACCATCTCAGTTCCCGACTTTCTACAAATATCAAAGTCCACTTTTTTCTTCTAATGCTGATTCTATATGCCATAAATCTATCAGTTAAGTTTGCTCCCCCTTGCTCTATTCTTTTTCTAGGGGTTGGGTGGGGTGTCACAGTTTACAAACCACAAGAACAAGGCCATTAACAACAACAGAGCCAGGAGAGGATAAAACAGGAGCCACAGATTTGGGAGGGGTTTTACATTAAGAGAAAGCACAGCGGGGTACTGATATTTGTTGAAAATCCCCCCAGAGTCTCCCGTAGTATCGATACAATTCTGGGAACTAGGAAACTGGCTCTAACAGAAATAATTGTTGGTAGAGATGGCGTTTTCTAAGCACAGGGTTTGCAGAGCCATCTGCTTTAAAGCCTTCTGAAGTACTCCCAGCATCTCGCCACTTCCGCATCGCAGCAGAGAAGCTGGAATGCCTCTGGAGGTAATTACTTTAGACTGAGCTTTAGCACTAATGGTGCTACCTCATTAGCACCGTGGTGGCTCAGAGCGAGCAGGCGGCTACTTTCAATGGGTTTTAAATGGAGATGAAATTAAAGTGTAGTTGTTGGGCAGAACTATTATATGGATGTCCTCACACAAAGGGAACAGTAAGGATGTCGTGTCCCCCCCTTGCAGTTTTTAAACAGATCGCCTCCCTCCTCCAACCCGAGCCTTGTCTCCTCTAAGCCTTGCTTTCTCTTGTTACAGAGCAAGGACAGGTTTCAGCCCCTCTCTGCAGCTCTTGCTACCTCCAGATGCATCTTTCTCCCGCTGTTGGTAGTGTTTGGCCTTAATAGATTGTTTTGATTTCTAGGAAGTATAGAGGGAACAAACGTGTAGGGGGCATCCAGTTTCCATCAACAAGCAGCTTTTTGAGGAATTTTTGTGCGCGGGGCATGCTATTGATGATGAGTGCATATGTACATTCACCAGACTTTCCAGGATCCCATCCACAAGTGCACATACATCTTTGTAAATATCATGTTAACAAAAGGATATCAACAGAGGAGTGGAAGGCATATGATTGTTCACTCATGCATGTGCAAACTTTGTATGCTGTTGGAAAGCTTGAGGTCACAGAATTTTAAAATGCCACGAAGGAGTGCTGTACATGGGTGATCCCTACTTCTGCAGATGTAGGGAGACAGAAACCATGTTAGAACCAGAGTGTCAGTAATACCATGGAAGGCACTTGATATTTATTATGGATTCTCTGGGTGAGTGCTGTTAACCAAGAAGCTAATGAGAAAGATTTATGGTCCTGAAAAATCTTTCTGGAAGCATGTTTGGAGACAATAGTGGTCTCAAAATGTGGCAGGGCAAATTAAAACATAAGAAGACTGTAAAAGACCATCCGCTGTTAAAAAGAACCACTACATCCGAGTCCTCTAAGGCAGGAACAGGACCACTGATTGAGAGCAGGGGCTGTTTCTGGTTGAATATGATACCAGTTTAAGCTCTCTTTTCCTGTCATTTGCCCTAACGATGAGCTAAAACAACCAACGGCATGTTCACTTTTGAAAAAAATTAATCTTGAAAATAAGAATTTGATTAAAATTTTGGTTTTTTTAAAGATTAGATTTGTTTAATTTGTTCAATTAAACATGAGTCCTCTGCAAATGAAATTTGAAGACATTTATTGGAAACATTTTATGGTTTAATAGAGCCTTTCCCCCATTCAAGATTTTGTTTATTAATAAGATTCATGGAAATTCAATAAAAAATGCTTTCATCATTACTCTGTGCTCCCTCAAGAGTTGAAATACCCATTTTATTATAAAAGATGAGGAAAGAGTAACTCATGGAATTCAAATGAAAGCAATAAAATCTTGTAAGGATGTATAAAGGGAAGAATTCACTTGAGCAAAGGTTCATTAGTGAACAGAGAAATTCATGGACTTTGCTTTGCAGCTGTGAGCTGACTCTCAAATTTATTGAAACAATTCCTTCATCCTCACCCAATTCCTCTATTCTACTCTTGCTTGGAACAAATGGAATCTTTCTAGGTTGAGCATTGGGGGAGGGGGTGGGGTCCATGGTCAAAGAGTCCACTCGTCTACATAAGTCAAGACTTGATGGGAAATCTATAAGTCTGCCTACTGAAAAGTAAAAACTTGACGATCTGTATTTTTCCAGTGAGGCTTCTGGGCTTTTCTAAAAGGGATGCTTCAGGGCTGTAGAGTGCAGGGCTGGTTCATGCTTGCGATTTTAACCTCCTGCTCTCCTAGCTTCTTGGCTTTACAGATCCTCATAACCTCCTGCTCTCCTAGCTTCTTGTCTTTACAGATCCTCAGACTCTGAGTATCCATAAATACTCATTTATATGGGCTGAGGAGACTAAGATGTCTTTGTCTCAGAGGTTTGTTTCTGGGACCTGAGTCCAGAATGCCAGTGTAGAAGTGTAACTATTTTTGGGGGGTGTGGGGTGGGAATTATGATTAACCAAATGAGAGAATATAACAAATCTAAAAGGGAAGCATTTCCCTGGTTTCATTAGGGTCTATTTTTAGTGTGTGGTATGTTCAGAATTCATCAATGAATTCCAAGTGTGCAGGACACACTAGGAACACATTGTTGCCAAAGCTTTGTAACCTCCACATTCAGTTTTATGTGAGCCCTAAAGGATTGTTACTCACAGCTTAAGAAGCTGATGATGACTGGTGCTCAGACACCACCTTAGCACAAATGCTTGTTTGCAAAAGAGACTTGAAAGATCGCACACTTGTTCTTGTAGAGGAGCAAAGTTTGGTTCCTAGCACCTACTTGGGTGGCTCACAACCATCTGTAACTCCAAGTCCTGGGGTTCTGTGCCCTTTATTGGCCTTCATGGGTACTGTACTCATAAAAACCCACATTCAGACACAAATAATAAAAAATAAACAAAAATGTATTGGGGAATTCAAAAGACCTCAAATAATTTTAAGAAAAGAAAAGAAAACAACTGAAAAGAAAAAGCTGGATCCTTGATATGTGTGATTTTAGTTACTACACAGTAACTAAAAGAGGGTAGTTATGGCCCATGGCAGACCTATAGTGCTCAGGAGTAGATGTGATTTAACAATTGGTATACCAAAATTATCTGATGAAGAAGTACATTTGACAACAGATCATTTGAAAAAAAAATTCTCAATCCCTTCCATCATACTAAATTCAGAAATTAATTCCCAGTGGATAGAGACATCTTGATCATGCTTGAATAAGAAAGATTTCTAGGCATATTAGTGCATGCACTTGTACATTGATGTGTTCACACTCACAGGCACACACACAAGCACATGTACATGTCACACTATTGCATACACACAGGATTTATTCGTTATATCTAATGAAGAACACCCCAAATCTCTACCCACACACAGGTGAGCATACAAGTAAATCAGCATAGCCTTACAATGAAGGCAAGCTCAGCAAGAGAAGGCTGCAAACGGCACACACACAGCAGCACGGAGGAAGCCTAAATATGGTGCTGCTGAGCAGAAGAAGCCAGACCCCAAACAACATGCGCTGTATGAAATTCTAGAACTCTGAGACATAATCTATACTGACTAAAGCAGCTCAGTACCTGCTTGTGCCAGGAGTCTGAGAATATAACTACACAAGAACATGACGGAGCTGCAGAGGGGCTTGAAAAATATATTGAATGCTACATTGTATCCTACTTACAACGTATACATTTTCCTATGTGTAACTCATACTCATAAAAACAATTCCAAGAGTAAAAGTCATTATACATGTACATATTACAGTTTTGTTTTGTCTTTTTAAATAGAAAAAAAAAACTAGCATTTAAGGTAACTCTGTACCCTATATAATTAAAGTGTGATGGGGAAATCTTGTCAGCATCTTAAAGCTGTAGCTGAATTCAGTTCCCAAGTGGACCTCCAGGGCTGGCGATGTAGCTCTGTAGTGGAGCTTGCCAAGCATCTACCAACCTTGAAGTCTACTTCATCCCTGAAAAGAACTGCTGCTGCCGTCAGAAATCAACAGTGTTGCATAGTCTGAATAAAATCTTTGAAACCTACTAGACTGTACACATTTGTTTATTCTGAACAGCTGTAGAAGTTATTAAACACATCTCTTCTTTTTCTTCTTGTAACTAATAAAAATGAAAGTGTAAAAAAATGTTATATTGGCTGATTTCAATCTGATGAAAGAGTTTGACAGCTGTAAAGGGTGAATGAGAAAAACGTTAGTTCTATTTTCAGAGTGAATGAGCTGAAACCAGTTAATATTTATTTTCCATGGGAGAAATGCTTGCTTTTGATTAAACTTTTTATATACAATGGATGAGTGATGGATCCCAGGACGTGTTCAGAGCAAGACAGAACACTCTTTTCCTTTGGCCCTTTGTTTAAGTTCTCATCAGCTTATTTACTGATTCATTGGAAGGTGATGATAAAGTCCTCATATTTGTAAAGTTCTGGAATGTGGAACGGAAATGTTTCAGAAGAGTTTTATTTGGGCCAGAGTTCAAACTGTGTATGTGTATGTGTATGTGTATGTGTATGTGTATGTGTATGTGTATGTGTATGTGTATGTGTATGTGTATGTGTATATACAGGATAGT
The DNA here is from genome assembly GCA_902729485.2 of Mus minutoides. Lineage (NCBI taxonomy): Eukaryota > Metazoa > Chordata > Mammalia > Rodentia > Muridae > Mus > Mus minutoides. The sequence continues at coordinate 949,552 of LR749533.1, forward strand.
GTGTATGTAGTCCAGGTTAACCTTGAACTCATGATGATCTTCCTGCCTCAGTTTCCCTAGTACTGGAATGACAGTACATGCTACCATGCCTGCCCTGCTTGGTGTATCTTTAAGCAATGAATTAAAAGTAAGACCTTATTATTAGATCTTTAGAACACTTTTTTTATTCCATAAATCCTATTGTTGAGTTAAATGCTGAGTTTGTTACTTTTCTTGTTGTGACAACAAGGTACCTGACAAGAGCTACTTAAGCTTGGTTTGTTTTGGCTCACAGTTTGAAGGTATATTTGTGCCAGCGGGATAACGAGGCAACCGGTCACATTACATCCACAGTCAGAAAGCAGAGAGCGATGCGTGTCATGTTCATTGCTCAGCTTGCTTTCTCTTTATTCAATGTCAGACTTAAGCCTGTGGGATAGTGTCCCCTACACTCAAGAAACACAGTGTAGGTATTTTTAGAGTATGCTTGGCTCACAGTCCAGGAATACATGTATGAACAGTCAAGATGGCACATGTGAACACTTCTAGGTGTTCTCAGGACCAGACTACCCAGTTTCCCTCTCAGCCCTGTCAATTGCTGCATTCATGACCCTGGGCAAGGTGGCTCACTTTGTGCGCCTGAATTTTTCTTCTATAATGTGAGGTTTACCATTGACAATAGTCCTTAACTATGACGGAGTAACAACAGAGCTACATTCAATGTGGCCTCAGCATGCATTCACTATATTTTGGCTGCTGTTTTGTAAGTATCCACAGTGTGCATCTTTCAAGCGCTCACAGAGTTCTCTGGAAGTCAGAGTTTCACAGGTTGCTTTGTGTCTTCTTTAGTGTCTGCCATAGGGCTGAGTGCAGAGTACTTGCCCAGTGCTTGCCTTTCAAGTTGGATTGTTCATCATAGCAGTGAAATTACAGTCATCCTTTGTTTCTTTCCAATTGAGCAGTAATTCCCTGCTATTTTAGCATATTATTAGTGGATTTATATTATTGAGAGAAGTGTTTGAAGCTCAGGTCTACTCTTGGTAGGGTGAAGTCTGAAATTTTTGGAGTGAGGTTCAGAGTGGCCTATTGAAATTGACTCTTCAACATGGCTTCTAGTTGTACAACCCTGGGCAAGTTACTGACCATCCAGTGTCCAAGTTTCCCCTCTATAATGTTTCAATAACAGTTGGTATGTCATGAAGTTATACTGAAGATTTATATATCAATATAAGTAGATTTGCTAGGGAATATCCCTGTCCAGTATCAGCCTTTATTAAGTTATTTGCTATTACTGTCATAGTGTCACTGGGATATTTCTTTGGATTCCCTTCATTTCCCAAGTCTCTGTTGAAATGATTTCACACAATATATAGAGTGTAGTATAGAATATGGGTCAAGTTTATTACAGAGTACAGTGAAAAGCTCTGTAAAGGCCAGAGAATAGACAACGACCAAAGGCCTGATCTAAGGTTTTGACAGTTTTATATTATTTCTGTAAGTCTCAATAACAGGCAACATTTTCTGAGGGGCATTTGCCTGACCAGGTGATTGACAGGTCCATTGAGATTGAGTCTTAGAAAAAGCTTTCAGCTAGACAATAATCTTTAAAGGTTAGCAGTTGATCTATTCATGAACTTTGATGTTCAGGATGTCATATGTTTAATCATGGTCAGAGAGAAGACTCCAATTCCATTCTATGGACTAGTCTTTAGAGTCCCAAAGTTTCAATGCTTGGCCTTACAAGCATTATGAGGAAAAGGCTCATCCCCAGTGACACCCCAAGCCTGTTAATACCCCACTATCTACCTACTATATTGTATGGTATATTGCCACCATTTTTCAAGGCAGTTTCAATGTCAAAATATTCTCCTCCAAAGTGTTATTGGACTATCATTTATTTGTCCCTCATCCCAATTAGGATCTCATAAAACATGACTACAATAACATTGGCTGTTTTTAATCTTAGCGCAAAGTTTACTTATGCTATACCTGCACAAGTACATGCTTCAAGTAGTACTGCTATTTGCATAGAATTTTTTAGAGTTTGGAAGATGGAACTAGAGGTTTAGAAAGATGGAGATAGGAGAATAAAACATAAGAAATACTGTTGCTTATGATCATGCAGCTAAAGGAACACCAAACTCAGTGTGGAGCCTCAAGTCCTAGTTCCTCATTCTCTGCCTTTGGCCACCTCACCTCCCTGTTTCTCCTCTAGAGTCTGGGCTCGCTGGCCCGCCACCTTCATGAGGATCCTAGAGAGAAAAATATAAAATCTCCCCAACCACAGAGTGATATCTGACTATTTAATATACGTATGTATGTGAGTAAGTCATATTCTGGCAAACTGAATGTTAGCTAACACTCCTATTGTAATTCATTGGTAGCCAGCCACTGGAGGTTAAAATGCATGGAGAGGATGCCTGCCTTCTAACTCATATTGATCCAATGTCTGACATTCTGCTCTCCTCATCCTTATCCATCACCAGAGAGATTTCAAGTCTTTCCTCCAAGCCTCCTCAGTAATTCTAAAAGTTCCTGTCTGCTACTCAGTTGTTTTTCCAAAGTACTTCATCCATTACTTATTCCAGCTCCTATAACTGATGCTGTTGTCTAGTTGGCATAGTTGTCTCTACATCCCTTACTCTGTGCTGTGTGGGTGTTCTTGCCATGGCCCGAGAGTGGTACCTTACAACTGTTCCAAGCTGGGAAAGTTTGCCTGGAATCTGCTCCTGTTATCTACCTGCCTGAATGCCCTTTCTTGACTCCCTGCCATCTTCGATGAAGGGTCAGCCCCCAACCTCTTGTCTTAGGGTTCCATTGCCACAATGAAACACCATGACCAAAGCAACTTGGGGAGGAAAGGGTTTGTTTTGCTAACAGATCCATATAACAGTTCATAAAAAGTAGAGAGGAAAGAAATGCACACAGAGCAGGAACCTGGAGGCGGGAGCTGATCCTGAGGCCATGGAAGGGTGTTGCTTAATGACTTGTTCTCATGGCTTTGCTCAGCCTGCTTTCTTGTAGAACACAGAACCACCAGTCCAGGGATGGCACCACTGATCAGAGTCTGGGTCCTCTCCACCAATCACTAATTAAGAAAATGCCTTACTGTTGGATCTTCAGAAGGTATTCTCTCAATGGAGGTTCTCTCCTTTTGGATGACTCTAGCTGTGTGAGACTGTCATGTCTCCCCATGTGGTGCCATCTTGAGTCTCCCATTTCATGCTTCACTTCTTCAACATTGGGCCTTGGTCTCTCTCTTCCCTCTGAATTGTTTTCAAGTTGTTCTGTAACTCCTTGTCGTCCTGTGTCTCCCTGTCTGAAACCTGTCTATCTGTCCCCTTCTTTGTTCTGTACTGGACTTGCTCTTTTCTTTACCTTGCTCTTGCTGCTCAACTCTGACCTGAAGCTTGAAGCCAAGGTCAGCAGCCAGAAGCTGCAGCTTCCCCAGCCAACCTCTCCAGCTGATTTTTTTTTATCTTCCTCCTATAAGCTTTTTCATGTTTTTACTGGCCCCCAGTACTTGCTTCTCAGGCCTCTTTAAAACTATTTGCTGTTTTAGCTGTAGTCATTCTGTAATCTACTTATATACACTAGTGTAGATGATACAGACATATAGATATTTACTATGTGATGTGTAATGCACAGTTCGAGAGCTAATACTTGTAATTAAGATTAGAAGAAAGGGGTAAGAGATATTACTCAGCCATTAAAAGCTCTAGCTACTTTTCCAGAGGACCTGGGTTCAAGTGCTAGCACCCACATGGTGGCCCACAATCACCTACAACTCCAGTTTCAAGGGATTTGACATCCTCTTCTGGCCTCTGGGGGCACCAGTCATGTGCTTGGTTCACAGACATACATGCAGGCAAACCAACAAACACACATAAAATAAAAACTCACTATCTCTGGCAGGATGCTCATAGTCTCTGAGCTGGACTGAATTTCTCCCTTGAGTAGACCTTTGTAAACCACTAACCCTCTATGATCTTTTATAGTATGTCTGATATTCTGCCTCTGAATGCATAGACTTTCTCTACATATATATCTGTAGAATCTTCTTTGCATAATTTTCTGCATGCAGTATTCCCTTGTAAGTAGATGTCATTTTTTTTACATCTGCACAAAACTGGACATTTATTTGTTTGCTTATCACTACTTTTGGGTTTTGAAGACAGGGTCTCATGTAGCCAGAATGATCTTGAACTACGTCTTACCTGATGTGTGCCAGGGTTATGCGCTGTTGTACCTCTTTGAGCTTGTGTGATGGCAGAGCACATGGCTTCCAGCATGTGGGGCAAATACTCTACCAGCTAAGCCACACCTCCAACAGAGAAACTGGATTTTTAGCCACAGTGGGTCACTGGAAGTACAGAGAGTAGGACCTATTGTATAAGCCCCTGATCTTAACTTGCCCCTGGTGTCTTACAGATGCCTCTAGTACAATAAGCCCTAGGGTGATAAAAATGCATTTATCCATCTCTTTCAAATATCTTGAGCCTCCAGAAGACCAAAGTTGTGTTTCTAGTCATTTGATCCAGAGGGTGAGTATCATGTGTCTGATACACAGCAAGACAAGCAGGTAAGCATTTACTAAAATACACTCCATTTCTCCCTAAGATGTAACATTCTTTTTCCACCCTACTCTCTCTCATCCTCTAGCTTTCTTACCACTCAATAATAAATCAGGAGAAAACATTTTGATATCTGTGGTGAGAGAGAACAGAGAGCAGGAAGAACATGGAAAGGATGATTTCCCTACATTTGTTAAACCCTAGGCGCTTGCCTACAATAGGCTAGGCAAGCACGTTCCTATTGAACTGTATAGCCCCAGCCCGATTACCCCATCTTAATTCTTGGCATTTTGAACAAAAACATTCCATTGGAGTCTTGAGTTCTTCACTGAATAAATAAATACTTGATCATTTGTGCCTAAATGTTGGTTCTGAAAACCAATACTTTGATAAAAAAAAATTTCCTAAAGTGTTAATAATACCAAATAGTTTTACTTATTTCTTTAGTCAGTAAAAGAGAAAAGTCATGTCTTCTAACAACAACAACAAAAAGATTTAAATTCAGAGTTATTTGAAGAAAAAAAAACAATCCTGAAATCCTATTTTCTCTTGAAGAGTAGAAAAACAAAACAAAACAAAACAGCAACAACAACAACAACAAACTTCCACTGGCTGAAGGAGCAGAGACAGAGCCCAGATTAGGACAAGTTACAGTTTATTAGAACAGAGTTTTGGGGGTCTCTGGGTTCCCTAGATGGAAGAAAGAAACACACTATGAAAAACTCACTTCTACAGAAGAGCCTGACAGCCCTTGATGGCTGGGTCTCTTTGATATTCAAAGGCAGTTTCTGAAGGCTGGAATCTGTCCAAGCAGAGAAAGCACCACAGAGATCTCTCCACCAAGGCTCAGACTAGCCTTCAATCTCTTGTTCCACAGCCAACTCTTATCCCAGCATGATACATACAAAGAAAGTGTTGGGCATGAGAAAATGTCTCCTGTTGTCACAGCGGGGATGTCTAAGCACCTGGGAACAGCAGCAGTTTGGTTTTGGAAACCAATTTGAAAGTCACAGAAGGAATGGCAGTCAGATGTCAAGTGTATCACAATTAGCAGAAACAAGTGCTCTTTTAGCTTTCTGCGTGATAAAATGAGGCTGGAGGTATTAACTGCCATAACGTCACATGTGGTCATTTGGTGTCAAGGTGTCAACAATAAAAGCCACATTAGGCTCTTTCTGTTGAATTCAGAAATTTCTCACTATGCCATTCTAGTGATTTAGTCAGAGAAATCAGATTAATTTCTGCTCGCTCGGTTCTTAATAAGTTTAGCCAGTGTTGTTGCCATGGGTCACCCTGTCATTAACGATGTAGGGTTAGGAACAAGTTCTGGCATGTAGTGAGTTTTGTGTGTTTTAGTTCCTATGTGAAGAATATTTTATCTCATCTAGTCGAGTTCCTATAACAGCCCTTAGAGGGCTGCCTTCCATGTCACAAATGAGGCCTAGGAAGGTTTTAGTTCATTTGCTAAACTGTGAGAGCTCTATCAGAAACATAGCCTAAGATACTATCTGGCTTTCCATAATGTCAGAATTTACTACTAATAATGAATTCAAAAGATATAGTGCCTGTTGTGTAATAGTTTGTCAGCTTGTCCTGTGTTCCTTGATAGATAGCCCTGGCTGAGACACACATTCTTTTCTTCCAATCTTTTAAAAATATTATCTTATGTGTGTGGGTATTTGCTTGCATGTATGTCTGTGCAAGTATGTGTTTATGTGCAGGGGTTGTGTGGTTGATGTCTCATGCTTACAGCTTACACCTTGGACAAACAACTCAACTTCTCTGTCTCGACTTGGCTGTGAGAGGAAAGGAGGGCATCAGAGCCATCAGTGACCTGAAAGCTCATGGGAGAAGCCACGAAGAACCCTTGTGTTAGAGTAAGTAGTCCATATGTGATCTTCTTTAACCCTTATTATTTGTCAGCTTTTGGACTTTATTTAACTATATTAACTGTACTTATTTAACTTTATTTCATTTATCATTCTAAGTAAATAATTAACTAATTGCTGAGTTCATTGATTAACTGTGACATAGGGTCTCACACTACAGCCCAGGCAGGCTTCCAACACACAGAAATCTTCCTGCCTCAGCTTCCCAATTGCTGATATTACAGCTGTAAGACACTCCACCTGGCTCTATCACTTACTGTAATTGATCTCTTTCTCCTGGGTCCTTTCCCTAGGAAGGTTTCCTGTATTATTGTCTTTTAGATTCTGTCTTACTGTGATGTCTCTTAGCTGATTTTACACTTTTTATTTCCAATTTAAAAGATTAGCTACCAATCTTATAACATCAACAATAATTCATTTGATATAATTGTTAATGTTCCTTTTAATATTGAGCTTGATTTAATAAATTAGTCTGAATACTCCATCAGGTGATAAAACCCAAATTCTCAGCTGGCTTTCCCTATTGACACAGCTTAAAACACTTTAAATAGTATTACTTATATTTTATGCTTCTCAAAGCATAACTTAAGTAACTTTGAAAGTGCCTTTCTTTTTTCTGTTTTGTTCTTTCTTCTAAATAATTGCTTTATTTGTCATGTATAACTCTTTTCTTGTTAATTTTCAACACACCAATCCTGAAGAATCCTCTTTCGTTTCTTATTTTAAATGTATTCGAATTTTATTTGTATTTTAAACCACCATTTTCTCTCTGTGGAGTGTTCTCAGCTGTGAGAGTTTTTGGATATAGAGTTTTCCATTTTCAGAGAGAGAAGTCATTTTCACCAGATTCTGCTATTTCTCTCACCTTCAGGTACATGTTATAGAAAGCAACACGGAGTCTCCCATGAACAGCTTGTCGTCTTCCTATTTCTTAGTCTTTCCTTCTTCTCCTTCAAACGTTTAAGATATGGAAGCGCTGGGCTTCATCTCTGTGCACATTGTTCCCTGGTGGTTCTCACACTCCTTTAAGATGTCTGTATTAGAATCTGATAACTTGACAGTTCATAAAATTACCTTTAATTTATTCCCCAGGTAGGAGTTGTGTCTGCTTGATTATGTGTTCTCTGGTGCCTGCTGGTCTATTATTCTGTTTCACCTCCCCTCCCCAGTGGATTTTTCTCTTTGTCACCAGCTCTGTGCCTTAGCTCCGTCTTCCTTGGTTTTGCTATCACAGGCTCATCATTCTAGATGTCAGTTTTGTTTCTCTGGCATTCTTTTAAGGGTTTATAAATTCTGTGCCCCATTCTGTTTTGTGATTTTATTGACACAATGTAATCACATATATATATATATATATATATATATATATATATATATATATGCCGTGTGACATTTTAATGCATGTAAACACTATGCAGCGATCAGATCTGGGTAATTGACATATCCATCACCTCAGACATCAGTCATTTCTTTGTGTTCAGAATACTTAAAATCATCTCTACTAGCTATTTTTAGATATATAATTAATGGTTGTCAGCTCTAGCTACTGTAGACTACAGAAGTTATTACTTCTAAGTGTCTTTCTGAACCAACTAACTACATGCTAGTACCCAACCTTCTACTTTACACTTCCAAGAGAGCACCTCTCCCCCACCGTGTACTAATGAGCACACATGGTATTTTCTTTTAGTGCCCCACTTTTTCATCAGACACAGTGTCTTCCACCCATGTTGGGACAAATGGTAGCACTTCATTCTTTCACAAATAAATAGTATTTTGTGTGAGTATTTGATATCTATGTCTCTATGTCTCTATCTATCTACCTATCTATCTATCTATTACCTATCTATCTATCTATCTATCTATGTCGTAGAACTTATTTCTGATCCTGGGTTTCTACCTTACCTTTGATCATTTAGTTTCCAAATAAAAGATACACAAACTTTATTATTTACAACAAGAGCTGAGCAGATATCTACCCTCTATGCTATTAGAATCTACTTTCCTATTGATGACCCTAAGTTATTACTTATTATGTTTTATCAGGGCTCTTCTTAACTCCAATTGGCCAGCTATCAGGGCTGTGTTTTCTAAACTCTTAACCCACAGTATCTCTCTCTTCCTCTTCTCTCTCTCTCTCTCTCTCTCTCTCTCTCTCTCTCTCATGGTTTTCCCCAATTCCCCAGGCCTGGGAACCCTAAACCCTGCCTATGTCTCTTCTGACCAGCCATTGGCTATTGACATCCTTATTCATCAATCAGAAATAACTTGGGGGCAAGGTCACACAGTGTCACTTGGTTCTATGTGCTCTGGGGCAACCAGGTCTTGAGAAACCAGTATTAGCATTAGAATTCAAGCAGTATCAAGCTTGAAATATATCCATTTGAAGTATCCACTACAAATGGATGTTTTGACTGCATGTATGTACATGCCTGGTGCCCTCAGAAACCAGAAGAAGATGTGAGATTCTCTGGAACCGGAGTTATAGATGGCTGTTAGCTGCCATGTGGGTGCTGGGAATTGAGCCCAGGTCCCCTGGAAGAGCAGCCAGTGCTGTTAACTGCCAAGCCATCTCCAATCAATATATCATATATTCAAAAACAAAAACAAAAACAAAAACTTTCAACAGTCGCCTTGGCTGATGGCATGTCTTGGCTGTTGACTACTGATTTCCTTGCTCCTGAGTATAAACCCTTAGTGGGATAGGTGGCCGTGTGGTTATTGTATTTTTAGTGTTTCAAAAATAAGATTGTCTTTGAACCTGTTAGTCCAGCATCTGTTTGGCTCCCTGAAGCATGCTGAATTCCTCACCCATGGTGTGGTTTCTAAGAGCCTGCAGCGTGTACCTGCTTCTAAGAACTCACAGCATAGCCAAGTGGCTTATGTGCCCCAGACTCAGATCGTTTTTAGAACTTGATTTCCAGTGTCTTGTTAAACCATGCGGGAGCTATTACTAATTGCAGATAGTTATTTGAGGGTGTGCTGCTGACCAGAATCATGTATTCTCTCACCTTTTCTATTTTATCTAAAGCAGTCAGTATTTCTGTGGCTGATCAATAACTTCTTCAACCTGGGATGAATAGAGTGTGCTAATCAATGGACCTACGGCATGACACAGAATGGTAAATGTGTCTGTTTTCAAGTTGTGTGGAGAGCTGTAATTAAAAGTTAAAGGGTAAAGGAGTCATTGTATTTTTATTAAAGTGAAAAACGAAGGGCGGCTTATGAATCAGCAACCTGTGTAGGCACAAGCCTTCACCAGCAACTTCCACTTGTATACACCCCTAGGGCTCAATGCAGGTCTGAGTTACTGTCTGCTGTCAACTTGACACGAAGATAGAGTCACCTGGGAAGAGGGAACCTCAACTGAAAACTTGCTTCAATCAGAGTGGCCTGTGAGGCATTTTTGTTTGTTTGTTGTTGTTGTTGTTACATTGTTAGTTGATGTAGGTAGGTCTAGATCTCCGTGGGCGGTGCCATTCCTAGGCAGGTGGGCCGGGTTGTATAAGAAAGCTACCTGAGCAGTAAGCAGCTTTTCCCATGGTTTCTACTTTAAGTTCCTGCCTTGACTTTGCTTCTTAATAGGTATTGACTGGGACGCATAAGATGAAATAACTCCTTTTATCCGCAAGTTGCTTTTGGTCATGGTCTTCATCATAGCAACAGAAAGCAAACTAGAACAATTGGCTTATGACTTGTCCAGGCTAAACTACTTGGCAGTCATGCTGACTACATTGTCTCCTTCATCCACCCCAGTCAAGCCTGCAGTTCTAACATTAATATTGAGTGACAGCTCTTGGCAAGGCACCACTGTGATCTTGATCTCACCTACCCAGTTCTTTCTCTTCCTCTTTAGGCGGCATCCATCCTAAGTGCCCCACTTTCCTACCAAGCTCCACTTGCCCCAAGGTTTTTCAGGCATTTCCTCTCCTTTACCTTCTCCTTAGCAACAATATTTCTCTATTGCTAGGACTTATTGCCTGAATGCTCTCATCTGGTGTCTTGGATACATTAGATGCTCTGGAAACCTGCCTTTACTTCTGTCTCATTGTTTGTCTGATAATCATTCTTTCCCCCTTAATGGGAGGCCTTGAGGTCTGTATCACTCTTTCTTCTGTGTCCCTAGCAGAGGAAGATCTACAATAAATATGCATTGAATGAATGATTTCATGTCTGTAAGTTCACTTACGCTGGGACATTTGTGCCTCACTAAATCTCAGGGTTCTCCTTTACCCAGCTGGAAAATACTGATCGAATGCAATTGGCTTTTTTACCTCTTGAAGAAAATGGCATGATTCCACATATTATGTTTCAATTAAAATCTTCAATTGCTGAAAACCTGATAAAAGCTAAGGGAACAATCCTTTTCTTGAAAAATTGGAACATAATGACTAAAAGCATTTTTATAATGACAAAAATAACAAACTGTAGTGCAAAGCCTTTAATTTAAAATTTTTGTTCCTTGTCAATTGTGGTTCTAACACAAGTGTTCTGCGGTGTGATCATCTGATGGTTGTACTATAAGGGGTCCTAGACTTTGTAAACACCTGTCATCTTAATTTAGTCACATGGAAGCTTGAATTCACCTGAGCTGCAAGGCTGAACAAACACCCCAGTCTAGAGAGGAGCTTCCTGGAGTCAATATCAAACTCAGTATGTTCTTGTGTCTAGTCTGTTTATGGTAACACAACAGCAATGGAACCAAGGGAGTGCAGTGGATTGGGACAAAGAAATCAGTGTTCACAGGTGCCTGTAGTCTGTTGAGTGACAGTGAGAGAATAAGAGCCCCCCTAGATGTCTCCCACCTTATGGAATTGAAGTTTTGTTGGCATATGCTAATTCTTACCTGAAACTTTGGAATGGTCATAGTGCTCATTAGCAGACAGACACAATTCATGTTTTGAAATCTGTGCCTAGAGCAGAGTGTAATCAATATGTCATTGTGTATAAAAACTTGGAGAAAGGTTAGAGAAAGGAACAGTGTTGGTTTAAAGTCTAGGTACAGTACAGAGCTTGACTACAGGTAAGAAATGAACCAAGAATGATATTTACAAGTGCTCACCATGTTTTCTCATTGCTTGGATGTCTAGAAATTTACTGTTCTATCTTATGAATCTATATCTGATTCTAAGATACTAACCACTGACACTGTATCAGAAAACTCAGAGTCAAAATGACGTTTAAAATTTACTGTATATTTATCCAGAGTAAGAAAAATCTCCTCTAAGCCATATTAATATTCAGTGTGAAATAAGAATCTGGTGACACTTTATTTATGCATTTGAATTTCTGTGGCTCTCAGAAGGGACTGCATTCTTGCTAGCTGATCTTTATTACCCAAGACTATCCCTAGCTAAGTGCTGGGAGGATGGGCAATGCAAGCCCATCAGAAAGGTGGATATTCTTAAACAAGCAAGGATCACAGGTGCAAAACATTTCCACAGTTTAAGGTGTTTAATATAAGGCTGGTTATAAAAACTTTTTGGATTCGAGTTCATTTATTTAAAGATCTGGGTGTAGGGAAATGATTACAGAGACATGGTTCCTGCCTCTGAGAGCTCCCTGTTTTAGTGAGAGAATGTTCTTGGGCAGGCTCAGGGCAAAATGCTAAAGCCTTGGTGCTGTGGGACTGCAGCGTGGCCTGGGAGGAAGCTGGACAAAGGAGGCTTATATGATGAAGTGACACCTACACCGGACATGAAGGATGGGAGGAGTTGGCATCACTGGCCTGTAGGATTCGATTCCGGAAGATGAGGTTAGCCAGGTGCTGCTTTTGGGGATGAAGACCTAAAGATAAAGCAATTGGCTGTGAAGTGACCAATGTGTAAGACAGAGCAAAGGAAAGACAGGGCTCCAGCCTCAGTCTCAACAAGAGAGCAGAAACGAGGTAAAGCAGGAGAGTGGAAGCGAGGCCTGTGGCCCAGGGGTTGTCTTCATTGCCAGTGGCTGGTGGTCATTCAGTCTCATTCCTAAGATGCCTGGTCTTAACCACTATTTCATGCCCTTTTTGTCTGTGAAATTTCTCTGTTCTCAAACCAACCTAATCTTTGCTTAAACTGTATGGGAAACCAGGCTGATAGAAACCAGGCCTTTAACAGCTCCCACCTGAGAGCCAATTAACCATTTGTTGGGAGCTGAGTCACCTTCCTCTTTCACACAAGGCTGCTCCTCAGAACAGGATGGTCTTTGTACCCTGAACTGACACCTAGGACTGTTAAGAAAGAACCTGCATTCCGAGATATGCAGGCACCAAGGACTCGGAAATGAATCACAGGATGTCCCAAGCCTGCCATTTACACCCTCCAATATGTCCTTCACCTTGAAGCCTTTGTCCCCCCTCCTCAATTGCCCCTTTCCGCTCCTTTTTGCTGTATGTATATAACTGGGTATTGTGCCTTAGTAAATGAGACCGTGACAAAACATCGCAAACGCATGATCTCCTTTCTTTCTCTCCCGCCTGTCCTTTCTTACAGACAAACGGTCCTCCTCGCTCCCACGAATAACTGAGTCCCGCGGGCTCGGGACAAAACTGGACTGAATAACTCTCCATTGCCTCCTGTGTGAGAGACCTTAGACTTTCTAGGCACTGGAGCAATGTGCTCTAGAGCTCCTGTTGAGAGGAGATCCTAAAATGCCTATGGGTCCATCTCTTGCTGGTACCTCGTATTCTGTTCCTAAGACTTTTCTGATGCCCTCTTGGGGGACAAATTACATACAAGCAAATTCTCTGTTCTACCAATTGTTTTCCTATTTATGAATTCAAGCAGACCTCAGTGAGCTCAACTATGGGTTTGTGCCAGTTTCCTTAACAAGGATTTATCATTGCTTCCAGTACTTTCTGAACACCATGATCCAAACTCATGGTCTTGATGCCTGCTGAATTGTTGCTAGCATCTTCTGTGACTTCACATGAATTAGATCAGAGATTATTGGCAGATCCTGCTGCCCTTACTGTAGCTTGCATTGTCATTTGACCTTTAGGAAGTTACTAGGAGTCTGAATCGGAACAACACTATTTCCTAGTGGAAGCCTTTGGGTATCAGTTTGTTGAAGTCAAATGTCCCCATGAATGTAAAATGCTACTTCATGTTGGACTATTTTCTTCTGAAAGTAGAATTGAACAAAAATGGTGGCCATTGGTCACTTCACTATGTACAATGGTGTCTGTGTGCCACATGGGTGCATGGGTAGAGGTCATATTAGCACATGGGTACATAGGTAGAGGTCATGCTAGCTGGCACAAGGACACCAAAGTGACACTCATACAAACCTCCAGAGGATCAAGAGTAAGACTGAATCCTCTTGTTTGAAGAAAGGAGGTGGCATGTTCCATGTCTGCCAGAGCTTAAACTCCAGAGGAGATAGCTAACTAGAATGTGACCCAAATACCCAAAATGATCAGGAAAGACACTTCTCTAACTTAACAGGAAGTCAGAGCATGTGGCATCATGCTGGGGTCACCCACCCACCTACAGTCTGGAGAAGCTTCCTTCTATACTACCCCAAACTCAGCTGGTCAATAAGCAAGTTGAATTTCCTTCCTATGAACTCTGTTCTGTCCATGTCTCCCCTAAGTGAGAGGCAGGGTTGTTTCTGACAAGTCCTTTCCTTGTCTGTTAGTTCAGAATGCTGGTTTTGTCTTGCCTTTGGGATCATTTTCCTCTGTTTCCTTTCTTCCAGTTGCCAGTGTCTCTCCCGGCACCAGACGACCATAATTATTTTCACCACATCAGGATTCATAGCTCACTTACTATTTTTCTGAGGCCTCTCTTCTGTCTGAAATCACAGAAAAGTGTGGAAACAAGTTTTATTATTTTTTATTATTATTTAAGGCTCTCAATGGCTTACTGTAAATGGCCAGTGCTCCAAACATGTTTCCCAATTCTTTTCTCTAGTACACAGCATCAGCTGTAGTTTTATCATCTTCAAAATTACTTTTTTTTTTTGGTTTTTCGAGACAGGGTTTCTCTGTGTAACCTTGGCTGTCCTGGAACTCACTCTGTAGACCAAGCTGGCCTCAAACTCAGAAATCCACCTGACTCTGCCTCCCGAGTGCTGGGATTAAAGGCATGCGCCACCACGCCCGGCTTGTTTTTTTTTTTTAATAATAGTTTTAATTCAGTGGCCCCTGACAGGTTGGGACCTCTCCTCCTTCCAATCTTTCCCAGTTCCTCCTTCTTACTGGTAGGTGTCCTGTAGTAACTGGTGTAGCCTTCATTATCCCCCATTTCCTGAATTCTACTGACATTTGATGGCATGTAAGCCATTCAACCAAGCTGTGTGCATGTGTGTGCGCATTCATAGCTTTACGCTGTGTGTGTGCATGTGTGTGTGCCTTCATAGTCTCTCTCTCTCTCTGCATTCAGAACCTCTCTTTCTCTCTGTGTGTGCATTCAGAACCTCTCTCTCTCTCTCTGTGTGTGCATTCAGAACCTCTCTCTCTCTCTCTCTATCTGTGTGTGTGTGTGTGTGTGTGTGTATGTGTGTGTCCCTGCTGAGTCCAAGCCTTGGGGTCAGAATCTTCTTTGATACTGGATATTGTTTATGAAGAGAAGAACTG
Source organism: Mus minutoides (assembly GCA_902729485.2). NCBI lineage: Eukaryota > Metazoa > Chordata > Mammalia > Rodentia > Muridae > Mus > Mus minutoides. The sequence continues at coordinate 964,554 of LR749533.1, forward strand.
ATGGTACCTCCATGTTGAGTTTGTTTATAAGGTAACATCGATCTGCCGTAGCCCAGGCTAGGGAAAATCTGGAGGTTCTTTGAAGTATCTGTGCTAAGTCTAGAGTGGTAGGAGCAGAAGTATGTGCAGCCTAGATAGGTGTGTCTGATGTTCACAGCTGGGAACTAGAACATAAGCTGTGGGGGATGGGTGAGACAACGCATACTGGGGTATGTGCATACACACATGTACATACATGTTCTCATGTATGTTCAGATACATGTGAGGACAAAGGAGGATCGCAGGTTTCACTACTTAGAAGCCATCTGTCCAGTGGTTTCAGATGTTGTATCTATCTCTGCCCTCCCATTGCCTCAATTAAAAGCAAGCACCACCATGCTTGGCTTTTAAATATATTTTTTTATTTATTTTACTTGCATGGATATTTTGCCCGCATGCGTGTCTGTGCACCACATGCCTGCAGAGGGCAAAAGAGGTCATTAGGTTCAGTGGAACTGGAGTTACAGACAGTTGTGAGCTGCCATGTGGATTCTGGGAATAAAAGTCATGTCCTTTGGGAAAGCAGCCAGTGCCCCTAACTGATGAACCATCTTTCTAGGCTCCAGACTGGCGCTTTTTTTTTTTTTTTAAATGAGGCTCTGGGGATGAGTCTTGGGTCTTTGTACTTGCAAAGCAAGCATTTTACCTGAGTCATCTCCCCAGCCTGATATGCTGGTCTGACAGCAATCCTATACTGAGTCTGGATTCTTGACAAAACACAAAATGCATTTCCCAACAAAGAGGCATCCTAAGAAACATTGATTTACCACATCTTTATAAAATCAAAGAGTTTTTAAAATACCATTACGACTTCTAAATGTAAGACTATTTACTTCATCAGATCTTCAGAATGTGGAAGAGTCAGGGAGAGCCTTTGGTTACTGTCAGCATTGCTCTCCTGTGTTCAACAGCTGCTGCCTGTGTTCTGTTTGTGCTCTGTGCTCAGGACCCTCATCAGAGACACGTTCTTAAGACAAGGAAGTATTTTAGGCTCCTCTTATTTCTTCATTGAAGTGTTCTCAGCGGCAAAACTACAGAGCTCCAGTTTCCTATTTGAACTTAATGCATTCTGGAATTTAAAGAAATTTTAATTTCTTGATTAAAAATTGACTCAAATTTAAAGGGCCAGACAATTTGATTAAGTGCCAGTTGAAGAATGCTGATTGCTCTGCACCCTCATTTTCCCTTTCTCTTTCATGGGTCTTTGTTACAAGTCTCTTCGCTTTTCTTTGGCTTCTCAGTGGAAACACATGACTAAAATCCTTAAGCTTAACTTATGGCTTGTTTTTGCTGTATAGTCTATTTTGTGGACAAGATATTTTAATGACTTTCCTCCCATGAGCAAAATTTATACCAGATAATTGCTTTTTTTTTTTGAGACACACACACACACACACACACACACACACACACACACACACACAGAGAGAGAGAGAGAGAGAGAGAGAGAGAGAGAGAGAGAGAGAGAGAACAAATGCTAGCCAGGCAGAAAATTTAAGCTGATCACCTCACTTCTAAAATTTTAGCAGAAATAAGCAAGATGATTAGTTTGAAAGTAATTCATCGTCAATGGTTAAAACAAAATACTTGAGTTGCTGATTACAGCTCAGATAGATCCAAGCATGCAATGAGCTTCTGGAGTGATTCCAATTGTCTTCTGCATTCAATAGTACCCCTCAGAGCCAAAAGAACCAGCAGGAAGAGAGAGTGTGTGTGTGTGTGTGTGTGCACGCATATAAATGCACTTGTATAAATATATGTGTGTGCAGCATCTGTGTATGAGGAGAGAGAAAAGAGTGAGGGAAAGATAGAGAGGAGGGAAGGAGAGAGAAGAGATTTATTGTGGGAGTTTCCTCACATAATTCAGGAGGCTGAGAAGTCCTCCAATATGCTGCCTGTAAGTTAGAGAACAGGAACTCCAGGGCTGTAATTCAGGGCTGTAACACAGGGCTGCTGTAAGCTCTAGCATTCAAAGTCCTCAGTAAACCAGAAGTAAGGATGTGCAGAGGCAGTAGAAGATGTGACTCATGTCCTGACTCTGAGAAGGAGTGTGGCTTTTTCTCCCTCTGCTCTTTTGTTTTGTCCAGGCTCTCTGTGGGTTGATGGTGTCCACTCACACTGGATGGGTAGCTCATGTTCCACTTAGCTTACTGACTCAGATGTAACACAGTAGTGACTTTTTTCACTGTTGTGACCAGGTATCTGACAAGAGCAACTTCAGAGAGAAAGGGCTTATTTTGGTTCATAGTTTGAGGGTACAGTCCATCACAATGAGGAACTGAAGGCAGCAGGAGTGTGGGTGGCTCCTCACATTGCAATCACAGTCAGGAAGCTAGGGGATAATAGGAAGTAAAGCTTGACTATAAAACCTCAAGGACAGCCCTTAGTGACCCACTTCTTCCAGTAAGGCTCCACCCCTTAAAGGTTCCAGAACCTTCCAAAGTAGTGCCATCAGCTAGGGACCAAATGATGAAACATATGAGTCTATAGGGGACATTTCACATCCAAACCATACTATGTCTTTTCAGGAAGCAGAAAAGAGGGAATACTTACATCCATCTGGCTTTCTTATTTCTTATTTTTTCCCTTTTATTCAATATGGCCCCCAACCTGTGTGGTGGCGCCATCCACATTTAGTGTGAGTCTTCTTTATCAGTTAATCTTCTCAGAGAAAAATCCTCATGTATACCCAAAGTTGGGTCTTCTAAGTGATCCTATATCTAGTCACATGAACAATGAAGATCAATGTCACAGCTCATGTCTACCAGAATGCCCCACAGAAAGCCCCTAGAAAATAATGCTTATCCAGGTATGTGGGCATACCTTTTCCAATCAAACTGACACAAAACCATCCCAGGTTCCCCCTTGCTTAGTCCAAGTTTTCAAATGCAGTGGTGATGTTTCTAAAAGTATTGAAAGAGTTTGTTGGTAGAGTTGACTTCCAGTGTGCCACCAAGTGGCAGTGCCATCTTAATTTCTAAGTACAGCACACACAGGTTAAAGAGAAGCTAGTGTGGGTGCAGTGGTCCTGACCCTTCCTAATGCGTTTGCTTTTTTTACTTCCTCTTCTCCTCAATGCAGTTTTTTCTATTGAAAATATTTTATAATGGATAATTTTAATCACCCACAAAAGAGCAAAGAACAGCTTAGTAATCTCTATGTTTCAAACACTAAGACTCTGAATTCATAATTTTCTTCCACCTACATCCCTCCTGTTTTCTCTTTTGCTACACAGGATTATTTTGAGGCAAGTTCCAGGTATTCAAATTGCTTCATCTATAAATAGCTCCAGATAACTTGTCTCTCGATCTGTAACACTCCAACTCTCCACAGTTCTAATCAATTGTGTTTGAAGCATCTTCTACTTAGATGTGGCTTATTTTTACCTGGTAACTCCAGTTATACACACTTCATTCATGTGTGTTAAATGTGGCCCCTCATGATGCTGGGAGACGCACAGAAAGGCTGATCCTGTTCTAAGAGCTTTTGTTCACCTGAGAATTTAATGGAAATTCCACCTGAAGGGTGATGGATTTTCCCACTGGAGGGGTCCCTATTTTAAGGACAGGGGAAGTTTGTTGCCAGATGATTGCTTTGGGTAAGAGAGCCCATGTACAGAATCCTGAGGACCAGGCCAAATGTTTCCTTCATTAATTCCACTGGAGTTCAGAGTAGCCTCTCAACTCCACCTTCCTTTAGTTTCTAAGTGTTTGTTGGTTGCTCAATACAGATTGAATACTCATCTAGTGTTAGGTTACAGTTGTGAGCAGAACAAAGACTCCAGTCTCGAAGACTTGGCTGTCAGTAGAGAATTATTAATGAACAAACTCAATGTATACATCAGAATTAGGTGCTGATAAGAAAAGTGTTGAGTAGATACTAAATCAGGGCTGCCAAGTAAGAAGACACTTGTTCCAAGTCCAGAAGGCAGGGAGTAAATAGACTATGAGGCTATTTCTGGGAAGAAGATTCTAAACACAGGAAGGGAGGTTCCACATCCCAAGAAGGAGCCTGGCTGACATATTCAAAGAACAACAGGAAGCAACGTGTTGGGTAGAGAGTACCTGAGCAGAAGTGTGGGATGTGAGAGAGTACTGCAAAGCTCAGGTCAGAACCTTCATTTGTTTGTATTTAGGAATTTAATGTGAGGTTTTCCCTCCAGACAAATATGAGAGTGAGCATGGGTCAGAGACTTAAAAGAAGAGATAGTTGAAACCCACAAGATGCTATTCATGATTTAGTAGAACTTTGGGTTAGAGATGATTATAGATTGAGTGGCAGCCATTTATGCACAGTGTGAAGTTCAGGCATTTGAGTTCAGCGTCCCATTTTGGACAAAAAGCTTACACAGCACATGGCAGGATGGTAGCTGCTGAGGAGGGCCCAGAGAGAGCTTGTGTTTATGGTGGGGCTCATCTGTGCCCATCCACCACCACAATGATCCCTTTTACCTGCTATAAGACTGAATCTGATTCTAAGTTACATTAGCTATACAGTAATTTAGGAATTAGCGTTGGATTGAATCCTTTGTTAGCAATAAATTTTAAAATGAGCTAATTTGCTATTGACCATTGTGATTAGAGTAATCGCCCCATTGGAATATGTGTATAATAGGGATAAAGGGAATTATAGCTCCGAAGGCTGATGCTTCCATTTCCTCTTATGAATAGTTAATGCTCATGTCCCAGGAGGATAGTCTCTGCACACACACTAGAATCTGCAGATTTAGGCTGGACTAGGCATGCTGGTTTGCAATAAATGGTGACATAAATCAGGCAAAGAGCCAGCCTGATTTTGATTGGGAGAATTAAAGTCATTGGGTCTATTTTTTTATAGTCTGCTTGTTCCTATAATTCCAAATGTGTGTTCCCCATGCACCAAGAAGAAACTTCATTGAATTTTATTTATGAGTAACTTATTTGGTATTGGGTTTTCATTACATTCTCACAGACTTTCTTACAGTTTGGGGGTCTTTTTTATTATGAATTTTATGATTATGAGGTATACTTGTAAATAGTGGGAGTGGGAGGCAAGACCTGACCTTTCAAACAATGACCCAAACCTTGATATGTCCTTTGCTCATGGCATGAAATAAATAAATAGCCCACATGTCAGTCACACTACATGGGACCACTGTGGTCCTACAAAGCGCTTGTCATGTTGGATTTATCCATGGTCACCACTGATTGGGTGTTAGCACCATCCCTATGTATCCTCATTGAGGCCTCTTAGCTTATACCTGGAAACTATTCCTCCTGGTCCAGATTGAGTAAATCTTCCCACTTGGCATCTTATTATTTATGTGGTAACTTTCTACTATTTAATTAACATTTCCTACTTAGTGTCTATGGATCTATGGCATTCTCCAATGCTGAGATTATTTTAAACCATTGTCCTTCTAAGGATATTTGACTCCATGCTAGAAAACACAAAATACAGATTTGCACCATGTCTTAAAAGGAAACATAAAAGTAATTCTGGGGAGGGGGGAAGTTCTAAACCTCCCTTGTTCTCAAATAACTTCTGGGTGTTTCTACACCCGCTCTAGCCCATTTTAACTCCTGAATACAGACACAGAGAACTGGCATTAACAAGCTGCAAGCCTAAGCTGGGAGGCTTCTGAGCTGTTCTGTTTCTAAGGCTGTCTATTCCCAAGCCTCATGCTCCTTTACTTTCAAGATGAGTTCTTAATAGTTGAGTAGTACTCCATTGTGTAAATGTACCACATTTTCTGCATCTATTCCTCTGTTGAGGGACATCTGGGTACTTTCCAGCTTCTGGCTATTATAAATAAGGCTGCTATGAACATAGTGGAGCATGCGTTCTTATTACCAGTTGGAACATCTTCTGGGTATATGCCCAGTAGAGGTATTGCTGGATCTTCTGGTAGTACTATGTCTAATTTTCTGAGGAACCTCCAGACTGATTTCCAGAGTGGTTGTACCAGCTTGCAATCCCACCAGCAATGGAGGAGTGTTCCTCTTTCTCCACATCCTCGCCAGCATCTGCTGTCATCTGAGTTTTTTATCTTAGCCATTCTGACTGGAGTGAGGTGGAATCTCAAAGTTGTTTGATTTGCATTGCCCTGATGATTAAGGATGTTGAACATTTTTTCAGGTGCTTCTCTGCCATTCAGTATTCCTCACTTGAGAATTCTTTGTTTAGCTCTGTACTCCATTTTTTAATGGGGTTATTTGAATTTCTGAAGTCCAACTTCTTGAGCTCTTTGTATATATTGGATATTAGTCCCCTATCAGATTTAGGATTGGTAAAAATCCTTTCCCAATCTGTTGGTGGTCTTTTTGTCTTATTGACAGTGTCTTTTGCCTTACAGATTCTTGGGCAAATGGATGTATCTGGAGGATATCATCCTTAGTGAGGTAACCCAATCACAAGAGAAGTCACTTGATATGCACTCATTGATAAGTGGATATTAGCCTAGAAACTTAGAATACCCAAGATACAATTTGCAAAACACAAGAAAATCAAGAAGAACGAAGACCAAAGTATGGATACTTCATTCTTTCTTAGAATAGAGAACAAAACACCCATGAAAGGAGTTACAGAGACAAAGATTGGAGCTAAGATGAAAGGACGGACCATCCATAGACTACCCCACCCGGGGATCCATCCCATAATCAGCCACCAAATCTAGACACTATTGCATATGCCAGCAAGATTTTGCTGAAAGGACCCTGATATAACTATCTCAAGTGAGGCTATGCCAGTGCCTGGCAAATACAGAAGGGGATGCTCATAGTCATCTATAGGATGGAACACAGGGCCCCCAGTGGAGGAGCTAGAGATATTACCCAAGGAGCTGAAGGGGTCTACAACCCTTTAGGTGGAACAACAATATGAACTAACCAGTACCCCCAGAGCTCGTGTCTCTAGCTGCATATGTACCAGAAGATGGCCTAGCCTGCCATCATTGGGAAGAGAGGCCCTTTGGTCTTACAAACTTTATAAGCCCCAGTACAGGAGAATGCCAGGGCCAAGAAGTTGGAGTGGGCGGGTAGGGGAGCAGGGCGGGGTGAGGGTGTAGGGAACTTTCGGGACAGCATTTGAAATGTAAATAAAGAAAAAAAAGATGAGCTCTTACCCTGGCTTGCCCTGCTTCATATGTGTTGTCATGGAGACTCCTCTTTGTCCTTCCACAGGATTTCTCACACACCTTTTCTCCTCATAGTCCTTCTCTCTACCTACTTCCTCTCTCTGGGACCTTCTCAGGAGAATCAGAAGTCCCTCCCTATTCTCTTCTGCCCAGCTAATTAGATGATCAGCTCTTTATTACACCAATCAGGGGGTGATGGAGAAGACTGTTTATAAAACACAGAGACAAATGATGCTTCATAAAAATAATAATACAAAAGTCCCGGTCCTGTACTCAGCTCTCAGCATTTGAGTAATACAAAGACAACCTACACACTGCTCACAAAACCACCCTCTAACAGAAATGCAAATAATATTTAGGTTATTCCTTTTCTGTGTGATGCAGTTATCATGTACCTATGGTAACTATCTCCTCCTTTATGGTCTCACTTTAAATTCGATGATCATGGAGCTAATGTGGGCTCTTGGTACTGCTATGACATCTGGCTTCACAATCATGGTTTATTCTGTACATATGAGTGTGTCTGTATGTGAGTATGTGCACGTGAGAGCAGATGCCCTTGGAGGTCAGAGGAGGGTGTTAGATCCCTTGGAGCTGGAGTTATAGTTGGCTGTGAGCAACTGCCTGTGGTGGGTGATGATAATGAAACTTTGCTTCTCTGCAAGAGCACTGCTCACTTTTAGCTCCTAGCTCATCCCTTCAGTCCCAGTGACTTAGTTCTTGCACAGACAGACACTTTCTACCTTCTCTGTCATAATCTCCAACACATGTTACTCTTAGCTAATGATTTTGCTTTGTTTTTTTTTTTTTTTAAAAAAAACAACTATAAAGAATTAGAAAAAAATGCTCATATTCTCAGTATCATGCCTTCTACCTACCTGACTTTTTATCCTGCATAGTTCACTGTCCCTCACTTATGTCAAAGTCATATGTCATCTCTGTATGTACATTTAAATGAATCATTGCAAAATGTGCTGTGATGTTTTGCACTGGTAAAAACCTTCCCTTAACCTCATATCTCCCTTAAGCTACCATGCTAGGTCTAATTTTAAAGGAAAGCTTGCATAGCGACTTACTGTGAATGAAACTGCACAGTTCCTGAAACTCCTCACTTCTTTTTCTTGAATATTCTCTGGATATCTCGATGAAAGTAGCTTAAATGATATGACTGGCTGTCTTCTTTTCAAATCCAGGGATCAATTCTCAGCCTCATCTTGCTCTTCAGCACATCTGATTCAGTCCACCGATTTCTCCTTCCTTGTCATTGTGACTCTTCTTTCTCATTGTGACTCCTGACTTGGGTATTTCTTTGTCTCACTGAATGTCTGTCACCAGAAATATCCTTTTTATTTTATTTTTATAAATAGTGCCGTACCTTAGAACATTTCCATGGACTGCCAGCTCGTGAGGTGTTACGGCTTTAAATGTCACCTGAATGGTGTTTACCTAAACATTTAACTGGACTTCTTCCCCAAGCTTCTCACAGCTGACTGTCCAATTACATTTTCTATTGGCTCCCTCAAATATTGCATGTGCAGAAGTAAATTGATCTCCAAGCTTTGCCTCCTCGAGTTTCCATATAGTAACCCAGAGCCACAGTTATAGCTTCAGACCCCAAATTTTAGTTTGTCCTAGACTCTTGTCACACTTATTTAACCCGTCACAAAACCCTACTGGCTCTTTCCTTAAAATGAATATACTCTTTCAATCTCCATTCACACCATCTCTTGTAAGAACCAACTTTTTAAAATGGCCGATTCGTTTTTTACATTTTCATAGCATTTAGGAAGTTTTCTCTGAATCTTAGCCAATATTTTCTTTTATGGGTCATTTAAAAAACTTTAACCAACACTATGTGTATGAAGAGTTGTCTTAGTGTTATCTTAATTTTCCTTATTACCGATGGTGGTGATCAGGCTGATCATCATGTTTAATTGTAATCCATTCTAGCTCTACTTTTTATAACACTACTTTCTAACACAGGAAAAATGTACTTGCTGCATTTACTGCTTATTATCTGGCTCCATGAAAATCTCTTTTTTACCAATAGACTGTCATCAGGGAGATTTCTGTGCTATGCTTGCTGCTGTAACTCAGAGAACCCGGAAGGGAATGTGGTATTGGGCTGTCTGGTTGGAAGAAGGAATGATCCTTTATCACTGGTAAAAGCATCGCTGAAAGTTGGGTACACACAACAACAGATAGGTGACAGTTCTGTCCACTATCAACATTCCCACATTCTCTGTCTCTCAAGGGCAGAGGCCACGTCTGTCTGACTGACAGCAGATGGTAAAAATATCCACGCCTGTATGTATCATTCCCTGATCCTCACTTAGAGAATGGAAATGAACCAACTATAAATGAGGCAAAGAATTTAAGTCAATCAGAACAGATTTCCTGGAATGGATGGGATGAGGTATGGTGGTGACAGATGGGAGCAAGGTGATGCTTCTGCAAGAGAAAACTCTAACATGATGAAGCAAAGACAAAATATCTACTGCATATGGCAAGTGTAGACAAAGTAAGTCCCAGGAGCTGTTGTGAGGAGCTGCCTGTCTCCTGTTTCATCCACCTCTCAGGGCTATGACACAGCATGCCATTCTCCCCAAGACTGTCTTGGTCACTCTGTTGTTTATTTAAAGTCCATATTCATTAGTGACATCAGGATCCTTCTTGATCTGACACCAGCCATCTCTTCAGTCTCAGTTCTTATCTCCCAACATCTGTCCAGTCTTTCAGCAAAATAGGAACGAAGTTCCAGAGTATAGAATCTTTCCTACATAGACTTGTAATAGGTTTTTTTTTTTAAGTCAAAAATAAAAATAAAAACCAGGCAGGTAATAACAAAGTCAGCAATACTGCTACAATCCTTGCTAGTGCCCTCTGTGAACAACACGTGGGGGGGGGGGTAGGAGGCTCGAGGAGTGAACTTGGCTTTCTCTTAGTTTCTGTCCTGAAGAGACCTTGTGGTGTAAACATCTCAGTGCAGTGGGTAAGAGTCTGTTTAAAGACTCGAATTTTGCATGCAGCATGGTCTCTCAGAAGAACGCCAACTGCTTGATATGGTATAAGCCATCTGTCCCAGAGCTGTTTGGCAAGCTATCCCTTTTGAACATCTTTAGAGACAGCAGACATCTTTCTGACACAGAGACTTTGTAAAAGAGTTTCAAGACTGGTTTTGAATCTGAGATTTTGCTTCATTTCCCAACTTTTGAACCCAGTTTCCACAGCAGGATCATACATCAATGGCTAGCACCAAGGCGCTGACCATATCCTGTTTCCAGAGGGGCATATTTAATGTATATATCTAACTCAGAAAGGCAAATATTCTACGACCTTATATATGGAATGTAAAGAGGTTTATCTTAGAAGCAAACTTAGAAAAAGGAGTGAAGGGGTGGGTATGGAAAGGGAAGATGTCAATCAAACACTGCAAAGCTTTAATTTTGCTGAAGTCTAAATAGATAAGTCTTCTGTGATCTGTTACATTGTGTAGTGACCACAGTTAATAATATTGTACTACATATTTTTAAATTGCTAAGATAAACTAAATATATTTATTAGGCTTGTAATCTCAGCTATCTGAGAGGCTGAGAGAGGAGAATTGAATGTTCAAGGACAGTTTAAGCTATAGAATGAGTTCAAGGCTAGCCTGTGCAACTGTATTTAATTTTTCAAGAGATAGGATATTGGTATATTTAAAATGAACTTATTAGATTGGCTTACATTTGTAACCCAACAGGGGCTGTCTTCACACTCAAGAGGCCAAGAATCCAGTAGCTGTTCAGTTCAAAAGGCTAGAAGTTTCACTAGTGTGGAAGGTCTGGAGGATTCCTGGAGAGTTGCTGGTCTTCAGTCCATGCTAGAAGTTGGGGAGGATCTGGGCTCTGATATCAGCAAAGGAATACAGCTGCAGTGGCAAGAGGAGCAGCAACAGGGTAGATGAACTTGCCAGAGAGACACAAAAGCAAAAGGTAAAACCAAGGGCTTTCCTTCAGATCCCCTGTATCTAGCTGTCACCAGAATGTCCCACCACATTTAGGGTGGGTCTTCCCACTTCAAGAAATTTCCTCATAGATATGCCATCTCCTAGTTGACTCCAGATCCAATCAGGTTTACAAGCACAATTAACTGTTACACCTCCTTAGACCTTGTCTCAAAACAAAGGATTAAAAATGTGGTTGAGCTGTCGCTCAGTTGATAGATCATTGACCAAATATGTACAAGGCCCTGGGTTCTATCCTGAATTAAATAAATGAATGAATAAATAAATAAATAAATAAATGGAAATGTTTTTAAAGGGAAGGGAAAGTGGGTGATTTCAAGTCTGGTGAAGAAAGATAGTACTTATGGAAAATGAATGTTTGAGAAAGGCTTGCTCAGGGCACTTATTCCTGTGGGGAAGTCAGTAGATGGATATGCTAATAATGGTCTCCAGGTAAACAGTGGTTCCCACAGGAGAAGTGGATACTGTTCTCTTCATCTTTGAGCGCAAAACATTTGGGGCATTACTGAGAGGTTTTCTGTTTGCCCTTCTAGAATAGGGTCACTTACTAGGGAGAGTCTTAGCCTCAATCTCTCTGGAACAGTATGTGTCAACATTTTCTAAGTATATTCTAGCATTATAAACTGTTAAAGGAAGTTTCTCAAAACAAGTCTCTGTTATGAAATACTCTTCAGAGCTAACTAGTTAACTGTGTTCCATGAGTTACTGCAGCAAAGGGCTGACAGGGCATGCTCACGTGCTATGCTTTGTGAGTTCTTAGTGGAAACAAGGAAAATAGTTCTAAAATATATTTTATCACTTAATGTAGTTTTAAAAGAAGATCCTTTTAGGATTGGTATACTATATGACTTTTTTTGAGACAGGATTTTGCTATGCAGCCCTGCTTGGCCTGGTTGCCCCAGACTTTTAAGATGGCAGAATAATTTGTGAATATTAATGCAATATTCTAAATGTTCCTGCATGCTAGGACCTTGTAAACAACTACACAGAACTCAAAATCTGTCTTAAGATTTTTTTAGAACCATTTATTTTACAGTTCCATAAAAACATTCTCCTGAGAGCCGCTGTATGCTGACAGCGCTGCATTTTGGTTCCTGATAATGAGGCTTTGGAGAGCAACAGCAGAGAGCTGTGGTGAGATCCACACCAGAGGGCCTTGCTTTGGAGAGTGTAGCTCTATCTGGGTGCGCCTAATGAAACATGAGATGTCTCTGAGGCTACTCAGGAGATTCTGTGACCTGGAAGGAATGCATCACCTAGAATGGCTCACTCAGTACCCTGTAGCACAAAGGCCTCTTCCCAGAAAGTAAGCAGCACCCAGCCCTTCTTCTGTGTCTGTGGGGTGGTGTGTGCATGAAGGATTGATCCTTGGTGTCTTGGGGCATCGCCTATGTACTATGCAAATTTTCCTCTCCCTTCCTAAGTGATAGTTTCAAAACCTCTCTTGAATACTAAAATCCACAGATGCTGTAGTCTCTTATATAAAGCCACTCATTTTTGTATTCATGCATAAAGAATACCCATAACTCCTGTATACTCTGACTCATTTTTTGATCACTTCCAATAGCTATAACAATGTTTGGGTTTTGTATAGTTGTTAAAAATTATTGTTTAAGGAAGAATTACAAGAAGGGAGTCAATATGTGTTTAATACTAATGCAATCTTTTACAAATATTCTTGACCCATGAATTTAGTCAAATTCATGGAGGCAAAGCCCATGAGAATGGAAGGCAGATAAATATATGACAGGGAGAAAAAAAGAGGCTGAAAGGAACTGGTTCATATCATTGTAGAGCCAGAAAATTTGAAGTCTGTAGAGCAGAGTGGAAACTGAGAAGGGAAAGGTTTTTCTGTTATATGTAGTCTTGGTAGAATTACCACTTCCTAAGGAAACCTGCTCCTCCCTGGAAAGTTCATCAGCTAATTGGATGGGGGTAGCCTCCTTTATTTAAAGTCTAATGAATATAATTTATGTTTAGAAATGATGACTTCACATCAACATCTAGACAGATATTGACAAAACCTTTGGACTCCTTAGCCTAGTCAACTTGGCATGTGACATTAGTCAATGGATAAGCTCTTACAGTGGAATTGTCAAATCTGTGATGGAGGTTGGCTCTTCAGTGTGAGCTTATCTAAGGATCTTCTATCTTTTTTTTTTTAAGATTTATTTTATTTATTATATGTAAGTACACTGTAGCTGTCTTCAGACACTCCAGAAGAGGGTGCCAGATCTCGTGACGGATGGTTGTGAGCCACCATGTGGATGCTGGGATCCGAACTTATCACCTTCGGAAGAGCAGTCGGGTGCTCTTACCCGAGGATCTTCTATCTTGAGGCAAGCAGGAGCCAAACCACATGGTTGGCTAAAGAGAGTAAAGACAGCACCACCCTTATAAAGGCCCAACTGCAGCAAGCCTATGAGCCTCATGACTCAAGCCCTGTGTTGTTGGGACCCTGCAGGGAATGCGACTGACTGACCTGATTCAGATGTAGATTTTTAGCTCTATCCAGAAATTTGGTTTATCTTTTCAAAATGATCTGCCATGCAGGGTTCTTGTAAAAGATGGTGAGAACAGTAGGGACTCCCTGAGCTCAGGAATGCAGGCACACAGAACACTTTTTATTTATCTTGCTGGTGGATGTTTATATTCCAACATAGGTTTGCAAAGGCATATATTTTTATCATTTATTTCTCGTGTGTGTGTGTGTGTGTGTGTGTGTGTGTTTGCACTTGTGCACACACTTATGTGTGGAGCCCAGAGATCAACATCAGGTGTCTTTATTGCTCTCCACCTTACTTTCTAAAACAGTTGTTTACTGAACCTGAGTTCAAGGATTCAGGCTGATTGACCATTGAACCCAGAGACTCACCTGTTTCCATATCCTTAACTGAAATTACAACTGTGTACCACCACATCCAGTGTTTTACATGGGTGCTGAGTGTGGAATCCAGGTCCTTGTGCTTGTCTGATGAACTCTTTAGCCACTGAGCGATCTTCCGTGACTTTCTCTGTTGTATCTTTTTATGTTCTCATTGTCAGGAGCTGTAGACTTCCCAGAGACTCTAGCCAGATGGGTCAAACCATCTTGCTTTGACTCACAGCAGGAAGAGTGTGGAATAATCTGTTAAAAAGCATTTGTGGAGCCGGGCATGGTGGCGCACGCCTTTAATCCCAGCACTCAGGAGGCAGAGGCAGGTGGATTTCTGAGTTCGAGGCCAGCCTAGTCTACCAAGTGAGTTCCAGGATAGCCAGGACTATACAGAGAAACCCTGTCTCGAAAAACCAAAAAAAAAAAAAAAAGCATTTGTGGGAGGAGCCTGGGTATCTCTTCTAGTCAGCTGACTGTGGTCCCTTTTGATTCAGAGACTTAGGTTAGTCTTCCAGATCCTATAGATTTAGGTCCTTGCATTAGGCATAATGTCTTTGCACTGTGATGGCTGGATGCAGGAACTGCTGGAGTTAACAACTGTACCTTTTCCACTAGACCCCACCTATCTAAAGTTCTTAACATTCTTAAAGGCATTTTCTAGAAGAAATTCACTTCTCACTTAGTGCTTGTTAGATTTTTACATGAATCTTTCCTGGAACTGTAACGTTCATATAAATTATACAGTTTCCAATGACTGTGTTCTCTTAAGAGATAGCATCAATGCTTTCTTTGAGGTTTGTTTGTTTTGAGACAATTTCACTATGTAACACACTCCTACTGATAGAGATTTAGTTGAATGATGTGCACCACCACACCTGGATAGAGGTAGTGTTTTTGACAGAAGCATTTCCCATGCCATTTAACAGTGAAAATTTGGTGTTCAAATGTCTGAATTTAGAAAAATACACATATGGAATCATTTCTGGAGTTTTTATTACAACACATTAATTATACATAATGAGTTCCATCATGATATTTTCATATATATATATATATATATATATATATATATATATATATATATATATCAGTTGTTTTGATCATATTCACTTGAATCACCTTCTTTTTCCCCTCCCACCAGTCCTGCTCCTTCTCCTGGCTGCCTGCTTCCACTTTACTGTTTTTATGACCAGGTAAGTTTCACTGGAGTTGCTTACAGGAACACGAGAACCTTCCAGTGGCTACACTATTGAAGAAAACATCCTCTTCCCCCACTGCTGCCTATAGGTATCAGCCCATTAAAAAACACAAAATCTTTTCTACATTTTGTTTTTAATTTATTAACATTTTCCTTTGGGGCTATACAAGCAGGTGTCTGACGAGCTCCAAGTGAAGAGGACTAAGTGAAGGGAGCTCTTTAGCCACATCCTAGGAAGCTCAGTAAGCTGTCATGCCCTGTCACTGTGTACCCAGAAGTAGGAATGTGAATCCTGTCCAGAAAGATAGACTAGGTTTTGGTTTAGGAGGTATTTTTGTTCTTGAATGAATATGCTGAGAATAGGAGCCACCCGAGCTATTAACAGCTCCTGAAAGCACACACTCAAAGATGACACTTGATAGTCTTAAGGTTCATTTTATATAGTGTGGCCTTGAAGTAACTAAGATGCTCCCAGCTCATTAGGTTAGTGGATAGTAGGCAATTCTCATCTGCCTGCAGGAGACACTGCTCTCAGCAGCTCCTGTCTACACTAAAGGCTGAGAGTAAAATCCCAAACTCATCTCGTTGATATTTAGATGATAGAACAAAGGTGCCATTTGCAATTGTAGAGACAGATGATTGAAAAATCTTCCTCAAGTTTGGGTGACTGGAAAGTTTGTTGACAAGTGTTTTCCTAAAACAGTATTGAGCAGAGGCCTGCATTGAGCACTTCATCAGAGCTAACTCCCTAAGCAAGCTCCATCTGCAGACTTAAGTGCTCTCCACCTGGCACAGTACTATCAGAACTCTTCTGCCATATTAGTTACTTTACATCTTTTTGTGATCAAACAGCTGATACATCAGGAGAGGAAGTCATGGAGAGGAAGGCATGACAGCCCAGTGTGAGCCAGCCAAGGGCACGTTGCACACAGTCAGGAAGCAGAGATAGAACAGAAAAAGAAACCCAGCTGTGAACTATCAATTCTCAACTCTAGTAATTTACTTCCTTCAATGAGGCACCACCTTCTAGAACCATCTAGAACCTTCCAGAACAGCACCAGCAGCTGGGGACCAACTATTAAAGCACATGAACCTGCAGGACCATTTCACATTTAACATGCTTATGCGCTTGCTATCTGGCTTACCATTGGCGTGTAAAAGCCTTGGACTTTGCTCAGTTCACATATCTCCCACTCCCTGATGACATCATAGTGAACTTGCATCACCAGATGCAAAATTTTTATTGAAAATTTTATGGAAGATATTTATTGAGCAGACAGAAGAGAAGTGAATGTTTTGTTATGGTATGATAATGAACACAGGACTTGTGAGTTAATGGATCTAATTAGAGCAAGGTTAGAATCGAGTATCAAATGTTACAGTGTTAGTGAAAAATATAATTCTTTAACAAATCCCTTACCACCTTGAGAGATAAGATTGTGTTATTAGGGGTTGGGAATGTAGTTCAGCTGGTAGAGTACTTTCCTAGTGTGGACACGCCATGGGTCTCATCCTCAGAACCACATAAAATTGAACATGGTTGTACATGCTTAATCCCAGCACTTGGAAGGTAGAGATGGGTGGGTCAAGGTCATCCTCAGCCACACAGCGGGTCTGAGCCTGGCAGAGGATAGATGATACCTTGCCTCAAATAAAATTAAAAGATGGTGTTACATAAAAATATAATGCAGTTAGACAGGCGTGAACTAAAGGGAGGTGTTGCTGGCAATGAAGAGTAATGGGCTGTTTGTGGACTCCACAGTTTGGAAGATCTGAGTTCCTAAGCTGAGTTCTAAATGTGCTGTTTGCCCATGGAGCCTCTGTGATCCCTGGAATGTGAATGTTGTTTTTCCTCCTCCCAGCCCTCTTTTGCTTTTCTTATTGAGAACAGCAAACCCAACCGAGACATTGAATGCATAATGCCAAAATGAATAGGAGGGAGGCACATTAGCATAAAATCTTTATTCCTGTGGTGCGCCATCTCTGGAACACATGCACATGTCTGCCCTTCTGACGCTCCTGAAGCATACTTGGTAGTTCTCAATAAATTAAGGGACAGACTGATTGGCAAGGCAGCTCATTGTCAGCAGCTGTGTCTTTCCAGGTCAGAGGGTGGCTTGAATATCAGCAACTTCCTGTTTCCATATCAGAGGAAGGCTGTGTCTATACTTAACTGGACAGTGACTCTGTGGTGTCCATATTAGAGACTCCCAGCTCCTGAAACGCTGTGGTTGTTTTACCTTCCTTTCACTGAGTGATATCTGTTGACAAAAGGCATTTCAGCCACCTGTCAGTCAAACAATGGAGGTGCTGAGGTTGCCTTCCATATCTGAGAACGGACTATGGATAGAAGATAGACTGCCAAATGTCAGGTTAGAAATGGCTGTCCCTCTCAATGTTGGTCTGAACTTGATTAAGCCTCTTAATGTCTTTGAACTGTGGGTTTTTTAATCTGGAAAGTAAATATGCACAGAGACACACAAAACCACGACATGTTTCCTACTCCCTTTCCCGTTTCTGGTTGTAACCAAAGACCAATGATAAACTTCATGCTATTGGATACTCCCTGGATTGTCACAAAGTCCTGTGACATTTGACATTTATAGTTCACTATAATTCACCAAACCTTCCTCCTCAGTGGAGCACTTTGCCACAATGCTGGGTAGTGGAAATGAGCCCAAGGCTCTGAGGATGCTTGTTGGATGGATGTATTCATTATTTTCAACTCATGATGGTTTCATCAAGATGTAAATCTCACTGTAAGGCAAGGGCAAATGTAAATTTACATTTTTAAACAGGGATATTGTTTTATTTAACCATATTGGTAATAGAAGAAAATAATCTTGGAGCTGCAATAACCTAACCCACTTGATCCAGATCTCTCTCTCTCTCTCTCTCTCTCTCTCTGTCACACACACACACACACACACACACACACGCACACACACATCTGCTCTTATGAAATAAGAAAATCATTTTGAAGCATTTATACTCAATAAACTATACTGGTGATAATTTTCATAATGAGATAGTTTAAACTCACAACCTGCTTTATATGATTAAAGGAAACTGATTAAAAACCAAACCATGATCAAGGAGATTGCTCAGTGGGCAGAGTTCTTGGTATACAAGCATGAAAACCTGAGGGATTCCCAGAACACGTATAAAAGGTCTGGTGTGGCGTATACCCCTGTAATACTAGTGTAAGGTTAAGGAGTCAGGAGGCTCTCTGAGGCTCTCTGGTCTAGCTCAAATGATGAGTTCCTGGTTCAGTGAGAGATTTTGTCTCCAAAATGAAGTGGAGAGCAATTGAGGAAGATGCCTGATGTAGACTTCTTGACTACACAAATATATGCACATGAATGCACACACCACCCCTTCCCCCTCTTCCAGTAACTCAAGGTGGATGCAATGAGGTCAAGCTCTGGTTTCTCCCAAAGCACACATGCAAAATGTCAACGTAAGAGTACCCTGGATTCCTGCTTTTAATCCTCTAATCATCATTGTGCGTATGGCAGTGCCTCTCACAGAAGATATTTGGCCCCTGGAAAGGCCAAATTGCAAAATTTGCGAAGTGTACATTATGTAAGATTATAAAGGCTAATTGTACAGTAATTGGAGTTACCATTGATAGTATTAGCAAGGGTAAAGGTGATGGCTTCAGAGTTTCATGATTGTTTAATGAACCTGGCCCTGTGACTCAGTTGCAGGCTCTCCCTGTTTCATTTTCTGTGGACATCAGTGGAGGCACTGCTGTGAGGATCAAATGGAAATTTGCTTAAGTAGCTGCAGAAATTTAGATCGCTGTGTTCTGAGGTTCATGTGGTAAGTACTTAACTCGTAAAACGTCCAGTCAGAGGGCTCAACCTCCCACCTTACCTCATACAATTGGAAATCTGAACATATTTCTTGTAAATATCAAGAACTGTGTTGCACAATCAGGTGATGGATGGTATGTTTCCAGTGATTAAAATTCTTAGCATTCTTTCATAGTTTTTTTTCCCCAATAATGAAAACAAGAAATTACTCTGGAACATGTTGACTTCCCTGAGCAAATAAATCATTATACTTATGAGAAAATAAGTAGTAACAAGAACAAGATATTAGGATAGAATCTTAGGCTGGAGACCCTGTATCCTTATTTAAGAACAACAACAACAACCACAACAAAATCATTTCCCACAAGTGTCAGTTCTGCCAAACCATCATGACAGGCTCTTCAGGATTCAAAATTGAAGAATTTACCACCTCAAGCCCACATTGCTAGGTGTCACCATTATCAGAGGCAGAAAATCACCTCAGAGGAGAGTTTCATAAAGATCTACATTAGGGCTCTCAAATCACAGTCCAGGTCACTAATTTTTTTTTCTTAGCCCATTACACTTCTATTGATGTACCTGTGCATTTCTGAGTTGAGAAATTTTAATACAGACTACGTTCCAAAGTATTATGGAAAACAACAGTGACAATAACAAAACCAACTAACCAATAAACTGACTCAACAAACAAGTAACCAACTAACCAACCAACCAATCAAGTAACTAACCAATCAAATAGGGAACCAACTAACCAACCAACCAAACAAACAAACAAACAAACAAGTAACCAGCCAGCACAATAAACAAACAAGCAACCAGCTAAACTACCAACCAAACAAGCAAGTAACCAATCATTCAAACAAATAACCAACTAATCAACCAAATAATGAAGCAACTAACCAGCCAGTCAACCAACCAAACCACCAATGCAAACGAACAAACAAGTAAGCAAACAATAGTCAGCTAACCAACTGAGCAAACAGACTATAACCTCCTAACCACATGGGAAACAGTGAGACAACAGAAAGCTGACTATAGAAGTGTAGAGTGTTAGATATCTAGAAGGAGTGCACAGTGGAGATGGAATTGTGTGGAATGGCT
The DNA here is from genome assembly GCA_902729485.2 of Mus minutoides. Lineage (NCBI taxonomy): Eukaryota > Metazoa > Chordata > Mammalia > Rodentia > Muridae > Mus > Mus minutoides. Next base: position 984,705 of record LR749533.1, read on the forward strand.
GTACAAGATTCTTTGAAGAAAAGAGAGCCTTCAGGGGTGAGGAGGAGGTCTGAAATCCTCCTGACTTATTTCCTCAAAGTCATGGACTCTCCAGTGGCAGCAAGCACACACGCACAGTGGCATAATGTGGCTGTGTGTTTAGCTCTGTCTCTGAGCTTTCCTCTTGGATTCCATGTAGATGTGTCTGAGCTGTTTCAGGAGAGGTGAGGCAGAGGAAAATCTAGAGGAGAATAGGTTCTCCAATTGCAGATCAGGCTGTGTCCTGGGTCTTTGCCTCATGCCTGTTGGGCAGCCCCTTTCTTAGGGATGGTGTCTTATGTATGATGTATGATAGTCATACATTGCCAGAAGATTGGGGGCTTGGGGGAAATCTAGTTCAACTGTCCCTGTAGTCAGCTTGGCGTCTTCATCTAGGGCTGGAGAGGGAGACTTATTGTCAACAGTTTCTCTTAGATTGATAAATTGGACACAGACAGCTAGAGCCAAGAGCTGCCAAATAAATCTTTAGGATTGAAATATAACTGCTCTGCATCAAACTGGGAGGAATGACTTCCTGCCCTAACTGCACTGGCATTAACAGTGAGTACTGTAAGAAGCTTATTTTCTACCTTTGTGGGAAGACAGCAGCCTGCAGTGAGTACTGTGTCACAGGGGTGAGGTCCTTCTTCCCTGCCCATTTACCCCACTGCTGGTCAGATTCATTGCCTGTGGCTGGTATGCATGTGTCTCTGAATGTCCACATATATCCTGTCTATGCATGGGTAGAGGGATACATGTGTTTCCATCAATAGGTTTGAGCACATATCCATGTGTTGTTAAGTACTTATATGGTGTATTGTACTTGCAAGTATGTCTGGTTGTCTGTCTGTACTATCTGTGTATGCCTAGATGTGTCTGTGTGTGTATCTTTGTATGTGTGTGTCTTGCTAGATGTATGAATATATTACATATCTCCAAGTCTGTAGGTTTTATTGTCTGACCACCCTTGTGTTGTGTTTGTATGAATGCATTTGTTTGTGGAGGGATTTGTGTACATATGTGTATAGTTGTATGTTGGGTATCTGTATGTGACTGCTTGACTCTCCGTGTACAATTGTATGTACATGTGAATATTTCTATATATATGTGAAAATAGTTGTATTCATATATGTAGAGTATACATCTGTGAGAGCGGTATGTATGTATGTATGTATGTATGTATGTATATTTGTGTGTGTGTTAGGTATAGCTGTGCCTATGTATTTGACCGCCTGACTGTCTCTCTATGTGTATATGCATCAGTGATGGTTAGTTTTATGTTAACAGACACAATGTAGGGTCATCTGTGAAAAGCTCTTTTTTTTTTTTTTTTTTTTTTTTTTTTTTTTTTTTTTTTTTTTTTTTTTTTTTTTTTTTTTGGTTTTTCGAGACAGGGTTTCTCTGTATAGCCCTGGCTGTCCTGGAACTCACTTTGTAAACCAGGCTGGCCTTGAACTCAGAAATCCAAATCTGTCTGCTTCTGCCTCCCGAGTGCTGAGATTAAAGGTGTGCATCACCACGCCCGGCTCTGTGAAGAGTCTTAATCAAGAAAATGTTTCCACCGGCCTGTATAGGCAAGTGTGCTTAGGCAATCCATACATCTACCTAGACACGCACATGCAAAGATGCATACACAGATGTATGTTTCAACCCCGCACCTGGGCATACATAGACATTTTCTTTGTTGATGATTGATATGAGATGGCCCAGCCCAATGTAAGCAACATCACTCTTAGGCAGGTAGTCTTGGGGTGTAGGAGAAAAAAAAACTGAGCAAGTCAGGAGAAGAAAGCCACTAAGCTTGTTCCAGTTCTCACCTCCAGGTTCCTGCTCTGACTTCCCTCACTGATGGAGTCGTAACCTGAGAGTTGTAGGCTGTAATAAACCTTTCCTTCCCAAGATTTTTTGGTCATGATGTTTTATCATAGTAAGAGAAACCTTAACTAAGGCACATCTGTATGTGTATGTAGTTGTGTGTGTGTGTGTGTGTGTGTGTGTGTGTGTGTTTCCATCTCTGTGCCCTTGAAGCTGAGCACATAGATCCTGAGCTTTATTTTCTCTGTAGTCATTTACAGCATGAGAAAGACTCCAACCTCCTCAAATACTGGGTCAGAAGTGTAGCTGCCTAGATGGGTTTATAGCTTGTCACTGTGAAGAGTTCAACAGGAGTGTTAGAAAAGATATTTATAGCCCTGTAGCTCAAGAATCCCACCACAAGCCAGAAATGCAGAACAATCCCCACCATGGCATCTGTGACTGTCAAACCCCTGACTTACATAGGCTGCTGAGGTAGGCTCCGTACCTTTTAAAAATATCTAAGTACTGCTTCACAATATAGAACAAAAACCCCATCCATGGAGACAGAAATCCTGCAGCCAGCTCTGTCATTAGCTTCATGGGTCTCATGTCTCTTCTCTTCCTAGCATTAGCTGGCCTCTTTTCTCAGCCATGAATGCTCTGTGTTTATTTTGGAAAATGCTTTCTTTCTGGGCTCTCACATTGTGTTTAAATTTTGTCTGAATGTAGTTGGATAAAATAAGCTATAATTTTTTAGACAGTTTTGTCAAATAAGCCATAAAAATGTTTAGCCAATTTTTTGATCCCCAGTTTCAGAGCTGGGCTCTCCTCCAGTCCCTCATACCATTGGAAATGCAGACAGAGCTCAGTGGCATATTTTCGCCTCATTTTCTAACTTTCTTCTTGGCAGATGTGTGTGCAATCTTAAGAAGCAGCATCATAAATATTTAAATCCAACTTGGCTAATTGGGAAGGAAGGAGGGGGAAACACAACAAAGGTAGAATCTGACACCAAAGAAACATCATGACTATTTCTGTTTTCAAAATTGTTCTCACAGAGTGTGGGTATTTTGTTACAGCCTCTAATTTAATATTTTAAAAATAAAGGAAAGTACAGATCAGTTCCCCGCCTTTGTAGGCGGGTGTTCTGGAAAGAGAGAGCAGTAGATTCCACAGCTCACAGCTCACACTGGGAAATGGTCCCCTCCCTTTCCTATGAGTGCCTCAAGCCATGAAGCGATGTGACTTTCAGAAACAGGGCTCCCTGTGCTCACTCAGCCCTACAGAGCCCTGGGCCTCCCCAGGCCCTAAAGAGAGGGCAGTTAGTGATGATTAGCAGAACTCAGCTCTGGCCCATTCCCTGCTGATCTCTGCATGGCTTTCACCAGTGAGTTCTCAGGCTCCGAGGTATAGGGTCACTCCATAGCAGGCCACAACAGAACCCTCCATGTCTGATATTTTCTACCCTTCTCCTTTGCTGCTCGGGCATTTAAAGGATATTAAATGACACATATTAGTGAATTCCCTAATCGGCTCTGACAAGATGTCTAACAGAAGCAACACAAGGAAGGGAAGGTTTATTCTGGCTCAGTGTTTGAGGATATTGTCTGTCATAGCAGGAGTGTGAGCTAGTTGATCATGGTACCTTTGCAGTCAGGAAGCAGAGAGATAGATGAGTGCTTATACACAGCTTGCTTTCCCCTTTGTATTTCGTGTAGGACCCCAGCCCATGAGAAGGTGCTGTCCACTTTTGGGATAGGTCTTTTTTCCTTGGCAGCACCTCTCTGGAGATGACATCACAGACATACCAAGGGGTATGTCTCCTAGTTAACTCCAAATCTCATCAAATTGACAGACAGAATCAACCATCAATACTCTTGAGTGTTCTGCAGTGGTGTTTCCATATTTCTGTTGGTACCTTCAGCCTAGAATGCTATGTGCTGTACTAAGTATGGTTTGGAGGTAAGTCCTTTTGCACTGTTATAATAAAATGTCATGTTTACAGTGGTTGAAAAACAATATGGATTTGTTTCTGACAGTTGGGAAGCCTGTGATCTAGGGCTGGCATGGTTGGGTAATGCTAGGAGCTTTCTTGAGCTTTCAGAATGCCAACTTCTTATATCTTCACGTGGTGAAAGAGAGCAGGAGAGGTCTCTTAGGACCCTTTATTAAGGTCACCAAATCCATCCTGAGCCTTCCTCCTTCAGGACCTAATCAGATCCTAAAGGGCTCTAACTTATGATACCAGCAGGATGGGGGCTGTGGTTTCAGCATGTGGAATTCAGAGGGATTCAGTCATGACAGCTGTAATCATCTTAGCTCCAGCAGCCTCCTAGCCTAGCATCTAAAGCACCCCAGTGACTCATCCCTTCCACACCCAGCCTTACTTTTGGAGCTAAGTCATCCCAGAAGAGAACCTAAATACTACACGCCTCTGCAGTGTGATGGCGTTTTTTTATCTGCTTTGCTGCTAGGTGGGTAGCTTGGAGACAGAGACACTGAAAGGGAAGAAAGAAGGCACCGTCTCCTTTGATACATTCTTTGCTTAGGCCTGATGCAGTGTCCATACTGTATAGATCTCAGGCATTCCTGGTGAGCAATTGATGTAAGAAATAAAACACGTGAGTGTTCAGAAGCAGCAGGCACTCACCCAAGGGCTCTCTCTGCTAAGCCCAGGACTCTTATCAAAGATTTGCATTTGTCTAATTTGTCTTTCCCTCAGTAAGAATTTGCAAACAGTCAGGAATAGGTAAAAATCAACATGGAGGAATTAAGTGAAAATTAATTTGTCCTTCATGATTAATACCTTTCAAAAGACAACATATCCTCCTTAGCTGGTGCTGACTAGAAAATCACAGAGTAGCTTGCATGGATAACATTTATTTTGTGTGTGGCTCTGCCACTTAGATTGGGTATTGAGGGGCAGCTCTTCTCTGTTTCACATGTGGTTATCTTGGACACAGAGAAGGCTGGGATTGGCAGCTTTCAGGATCTTCCAGATATAGGGCATTTGATACTGGCTACTAGCTGGGTGTTTTGTGGAGCTGTGATCCGAGTTATCACACAGATAAAGTCTGTGTTTCTTATCCCCAGACAACCAAGTCCAGGGTAAGTATGCTGAGAAAAGTTTCTGGAGATGTATATCCTTTAAGACATAGCACAAGAAACTATGTGCAGTGAATTCTGTTCATTCCAATCATTTGGGCACACAGCCTCACACACACTTCAGAAGGAACACTGGAGACCAGAAATATTGTTGTGGCCATTTTTAGAAACTACAGTCTGCTCTGTTGGAACGAGAAGTCATTTCAGTTGACTCATTATTCTCCACGTTCCCTTTCATCCTAGGGAGCAAACTGCTTCAGGTAGGTTTTGTGGTGGGTAAGAGAATCCTTTCTGTGCTGGGGTAATTATGGCACACAGTCTCCTCCCTAATCCATCCTGTCCTTCCTCACCAACCTCTGATTATCCTAAGGGAAGAACTCTTACACATGTGAAAACTAGACCCATGTGGATTTGAGAGTTTTATTACAACAGCTTTAGAAATAGCCCCACAGACTATTGAATACAATTAAATTTAGACCTATTCACTGTGCACCACTGCAAGACGTACAGGAAATTCGAGAATTAAGTCAATTCTCACATAGGCTCCCCACAGTGACCAAGTTCACAAAGTCTTTACTCAAACACCTATACATTCAGAGATGTAACTAAAGAGGCTGCCTAGAATACTTGATTAAGCAGCATTGTTTTAGCAAATCTCTCTGTGTCTCTCTCTGTCTCTGTCTCTGTCTGTCTGTCTGACTGTCTGTGATGGATGTGCCCACATGTGTGCACTCCCTTGAGGCCACAGGAGAGCATAGAGTGTCCTATTTATCACTCTAGCCTCATTTGCTTGAGACAGAGTCTGACTGACTGAACCTGAAGCTAGGAAGTGGGCAGCAAACCCCAGGCAGCTTTTGTCCCCACAGAGTTGGGGTTACAGATGTTCACAGCCACACATGACTTTTCATGTGGATGTTGGGAATTTAAACACAGGTCCTCGTGATTTTGAAACAAGCAGTCTTTCCTGCTGAGTCTCTTCAAGCCTCTTCTCTTTGAAAAAAAAAATTAAGTGGGGAAAACCTCACATGAATTCGGCCTTTATAAAAATAGTAAGGGGATTTAAAATTATAAGCAGTATTGAGAAGTTAGGGATTATAAAAATTACACTAAGCTTTTGGATATTTGCAGTATTCCCAAGTGTTCCTTTCTTGTCACCTAACCCTGCTGCAATCTTTCCAGGAACATGTTTCTCTTCACATGACTGGAAATTTCCCAACTGAAGAGAGAGGGTCTCAGTTCCACCACCAGCCAGCCACATAGCCATAAGCAATACACACAGCTTCTTTGTATGTCATTATTAGAACAGTCATCTAACTAGCTCATCTCCAACATTATTTATTGTACAAATGACATATAAGAATGACATTTAGTAAGAGGAAGTGTTTATATACTGAAACAGGAAACAGTGAGGAGAAAAGTTTTTCTTTTGATATTGGACTACAAATGATCAAAGCCATATAGAAACAGCATATATATGTATATATATATATATATATATATATATATATATATATATATATATACACACGAATGCACATACACATATACACACATATACACCATACACACATATACAAATATACATACATATATACACATATATACACATACACACATACTCACATACATATATACACATATACACATACACACATGTATACACATACACACATATACACACATACATATACACACACATACATACTTGTTTCTCAGTAAGTTGTTAGTCAAGCTCTCTGGAGACATTTCAGTATGGAGTTTGTAGGAATGGATTTACGGAGTGGTTGGCCCTTCCTTTCACCCATATGTTCTCTGCAATGTTGACTGGGTTTTAGGTAGCCTTGCAACACTAGAGTTGCTACCACAGCACTGATAGGTGAAAAGAGGCAGAGAGCTTTGCCCTCTTTACTATGTCCACTTTAATACCACCTTTGGGAGAGTTGATGATTGTATTAGGCTGAATATAGACTTTTAAAATATATTTATAGCCACTGTGAACACTTTTTAATTACATTTATATTTATGCAATGCTTACTGTAGTTCGACAGAGTCTCGTTCTGTAGTCTAGGCTACCCTGGAACTCAAAGCAATCCTCCTGCCCCTGAGATTATAGGTATGAGACACCATAACCTGATTCTACAGAAGTAGACTTCTAGTATTAGAATATCTGGTTTCAAAAACAAGTGTCACTAAGGGAATTATAGTTACCAGAGTCAATTCTTTTTTTTTCCAACATTTATTAGATAATTTCTTCATTTACATTTCAAGTATTATCCAGAAAGTTCCCTATACCCTCTCCCCTCCCGGCCCTGCTCCCCTACCCATCTGCTCCCATTTCTTGGCCCTGGCGTTCTCCTGTATTGGGGCATATAAAGTCTGCATGACCAAGGGGCCTCTCTTCCCACTGATGGCCAACTAGGTCAACCTCTTCTATATATGCAGCTAGAGACATGAGCTCAGGGGGTACTAGTTAGTTCATGTTATTTTTCCACCTATAGGGTTGAAGACACCTTCAGCTCCTTGGGTACTTTCTCTAGCTCCTTCCTTGGGAACCCTGTGTTCCATCTAATAGCTGACTGTGAGCTTCCACCTCCATGTTTGCCAGGCATTGGTATGGTCTCCCATGAGACAGCTATATCCGGGCCCTTTCAGCACTATCTTGCTGGCATATGCTATAGTGTCTATGATTGGTGGCTGATTGTGGGATGGATCCCTGGCAGCCGCAGTCATTGGGTCCATCCTTTGGATTCAGCTTCACACATGATCTCTGTAACTCCTTCAATGTGTGCTTTGTTCTTAATTCTAGGAAGGGGTGNTCCATTCTGTGGATAATACAGAAAGGCTGCCTTTCAACAGTCAAGTAACTTGCTCTTGTACTCATCTTTTAGCAGATTTGGGAAGGTTATTGTACTGGATATCAAATGTCTCAACTTCTAAATTACATTATAGTTCAATTAACACACATAGTTAATATCATAAACCTAGGGAAAATGGTGGTCCTTTTAAGATTCTGTCAAGTGACCAAACCTTGACCACTCTGACAAAGTGTGAGATTTCTATCCTCTCTCACCGTGGCAAAGGTTTACAAAGAAAAGCCCAGTTTTTTCACCTAGAGGCCATGCAGATCTTTCTAGAACCAAGAAAAAGAGCAAAACAAGGTAGCAGAGATAGTGAATCCTTTGTAAACAGTCAGGAGTCTGAGGCTTGGGCTATTTGTGTTAGAGTGGGTTAAAGATGGAAGATATTAATGAAGCAGAAGTAGTCGGTGAGAGTTCTTGAAGGAAGTCTCCCAATGTGATCAGATATTCATCAGAAGCCAGATGAGCCACCTTAGGAAAACACAGGAGAGATGCTGGGAGATCTGAGTAACAAAGAGATACCACTGCAGCACACAAAGGTCAGGATGGGTCAAAAGCAACATGGAACATGGAGGAGAAACCAAGTACTGCTCCAAAGAAGAAGGGAAGGTTAAGCAGCTCTCATCTTAGAAAAAGCCACTTCGCTGCTCAGCTCCTGCCTGAGAACACGCACACGAGATACAGAAAATTGTGATTCTCACTTCTGAGTAAAATCTTCAAATTTTGGCAATCAATTCAAAGAGTATGTAAAAAAAAAGCCAAATGAGAATTTCTATGAAAATTGCATTTCAGTATTATTATTATTTTTGTAACATAATATAAAATCATGGTTGTTACTATGGATTTATACTACTTTCATTGTCTGACATGCAGGTAGGGTAGGGTTCTGGGAAGGTGTGTGTGTGTGTGCATGTGTGTGTATGTGTGTGCATGCATGTGTGTGTATTTGTGTGTGTGTGTGTTTAATGATTGTAATTTTTCATAACTGGGTCTTGATATGGTTAACAATTTTGATTGAAATGTTTTCTATTTATGATGCAATGTTAGCAGTTCCTAGATCTTATTTCACCTTTCAGATTTACCCACCATCTTCCATGAGCACATCCTCTTCTGGGGGAAGTAGAGGCACCTTACTGTTAATGCCAGATAGGATTAGAATTGCAATTACATAGCTGGCCTCTGGGATATCTATGGTGGTCATGGTAAAAGGGCTCCTTGAGTCTGTAGGGCAGTGGGTGGAGCATAAGCTTCCTGTCTAGTTCTGCACTAACACTTTACAAGTGCCTGCTTGCTGTTCCTCCATGGTCTCTCTCAAGCACAAGGAGGATGGGATCTGCCTCAGGTCCTTGATGCGGTGAAAAACACATTGACTCAACACCAGGCCCCTTTCTCACAAAGTAAAGAGGAAGCGACGTTCTATCACTACCACTGGCAGGGGGCTGGAGAAATCTGAGCTTCCTACATGGATTCACTGAGTCTGGAGTGTGGGGTGATAGGCTTAGGAGCACCTATGGAGGGTAAAGGTTTCAGCCAAATCATGTCGACTTCTATCCCACAAGCCCAGTAAGTGAGTGGGTGTATCAGGGGTCAGCCTGCTGCTGGTGGATCTCAGATCTTCTGCATTCCTTGGTGAGAATGATGATAAGGCCAAAGGTTTTTATTTCTAAGCTTGTTTTCTTGCTTCCTTCATCTCTCTGCCCCCCTCTTCTGTGAAGCTTGACTAGCACGCAGTAATTACTACCTAGAAGTTCCCTATCTTTCTTAGATGCTCTTTCCTGATCCTTTAATTATAGAAATCAAGCTTCCACTAGGTTAAAAAACAAAAACAAAAAAAAAACAACCAAAACCAATCCAAACCAACAACAAAAGCCTTATTTCATTGGTAGTTTTGAGTTGCTGCCCTGTCTGGTTCTAAATCAGGGATATGATTCTATATGAAAACCCAGGAGACTCACAACTTTATCACTTCTTACGGCTGCCCCATCTCACCAGCTTTCAGATTCTTCTGAGGTTTATCTTTCTTACAGTGTCCAGGAATCTTTGTATAGTTTATTGTAGTTCTGTTTCCCCAGAAGCAGAAATCAATTATGTTTTTACATTAAATCACTTAACGATTCCATCACTCACTCCGATGTTTATGAAGCAGCCATGATTCAGTGCTGGCCACTCACAGCCCTAGTACATTAAGCCTCAGAAACGGTGCTGGCAAAAGGGGCCCCAGGAAGAAGGTGGCAGCCATGCCTCCTTTCCAGGAAAAACTTCTTATCTCCAGCTCTGACACCTGCTGATGTTGACTTTAGCCGGCTCCTCTGGCTTTAGCTGGAATGAATCGGGATTACACTAAGGCAAGTGTTAAATATTTGAATATAGACACACAGTTAAGCATGCAAATACATAAAAGAATTTTCTGGGTGAAAGTTCTAGATTTCATCAAGTTGATAGTCAACACCAACCACCATAGCCAGTGATGGTGGGAGGGGTTTAGGAAGCCTCTACTGGATGTTATCTCAATGCCTCTGAAAACCTCCTTTATCCTCATCTCCTCCTTTCGTTGACACAGTGTCTTGCATAGCTCTTCTCTCTGACCGTGAGAGCTGGCCTTGGATCAAATACTATCTCCATACGTTATTTTTCCTCTCCTTCCATTTGGAACAGTTCCCAACGATGACTTTTTTTTTTAAAGGCAATAAAATGATAACACAGTGTCTGTTTTAAATCATTAGTGTTGTTTGTAGGCACTCAGCAGATTTTGAATGAAATAACATAGAAAAAGGTAGAAATCCAGTATTCTCTAGTAGAAATGAGAAGGCATTTTTTTTTCCGGTTGCACGAAATTAAATTAATAAGGGAAGCCACAGGAAAACCATGGAAATGTAAAGACTTCGCCCTGAATTAGAAAACTGCTCATGGAAATTAGAATGGGAAGCATTGCTCCTTCATCACTTACAAGCTTCAGGAGTGATTAATGAATGCATATTGTGCATTTCACACAGTAATTAAATTGATAGGCTTCAAAGCTTAGCTGAGAAAATTTGTTTTATTCTAACTTAAACAAATACTGTTAATTTGCCTGTCCGGCCACGAAGTATAACACAGTATCTGTACTTAAGTGCCAATGAAATCATTTTCAAAATTAGGCACAGATATAGCATTAGCCTGTCATGATCAGCTGAGAACTACCACACCTCCACAGGTTGCAATATGGTAACTTAGGTGTGCTTTGGGAATGCACCAGAAATAAATGGGATTGGTTTGGGGCAAACATTTGACATCTAGAGTCTTGTGGCCCTTTCATGTTAACGGTTCCTACTTGGTCTGTGTAAGAAGTGTCTATTTCAGAATCTTAGAATCTTCTTCATGCCAGGACCAACTGACTGCTATTTTCATCTTTCTTGTGGCTTGGGGCAGTGCAAACAACTCACACCGCAAAGGGGATAAAATACAGTTTATTCTGGAACACAGATTCAAGCCACCCCAAAGCTGGTGTTCCAGTGTGGTAACAACTTCATGAAGATACTTTTAGAACACGTTGATAGAAACATCAGGTAAAGCAAGGAAGTGTCTTCTGGGTCTCAGATGCAGCCCAGTGATAATCCTAGCTTTTGGACTGTGGAAGCTAGTCGTTTGCTAAGACACTTTTAAGACACTATAAAAAAACACTTAAAAGTTTTTTGATAGTTACAAGATGATGGGCCAGACATAGGGCTGGCAATGAATGGCTTTCAAAGCAAATAAATAGTACAAGGTTATTTGGCTATGACCTCAACATCTTAACTCTTTGTAATCCCAAACTTCAGCCATTTGGCCTTGTAAAGTTTTTAATGCAAGCATGACTTCTTCCTTCCTCTTGGAACTTCAATTCACACCAAAAAACAGGATTCCTTTGCACAACTTTTCCTAGGAGATGTAAATAAATATGTATTACCCCAGATACATCCAGACTCACTTGGTGTACCAATGGGTTTAACCAGCATTGCCTACAGGAGCATGGGGGACTCAAGGTAGCTATACCACAAAAAAAAAAAAAAAAAAAAAAAAAAAAAAAAAAAAAAAAAAAAAAAAAAAAAAAAAAAAAAAAAAAAAAAAAAAAAAAAAAAAAAAAAAAAAAAAAAAAAAAAACGGTTACACCAGTTTGATTCTCCAAAGTTGCAGCCTTGGAGCTCATTGCCCAACCTGCAGATAGCTATAGCACCTAAGCATCTCTACCTGCAATTGTTTACTGCTCACATAACATTCAAGAGGGCCCTTATGAGTCTTGTAACTTCCAGGAGAGTTTCCTCTAGGGGATGTCAAATAACTCAAGTTTCCATTTACAAGAGGAATCCCTGCTCTGTTCCTAGAGAAGACAAAGGTGCCTCTCAATACCCTGGGCTGATGAGATTTGGATAAACAAGACAATGAAAGATTATTGCACTGGAAATACATCTTACTCTCTGGAATATTTACTGTGGGATTTGAAACAGTATGACAAGACCATGTGTAGAACTCCTTCTTGGTGCCAGTACTATCTAGACGCTAAGGTGGGAAAGTGAAGAGAACACTGTTCATGTCCCCCAAGAGCTGCTAATTTTCTATGGGAAATACAGTAATGGTTTAGATACAGAGACTGCCCAGAGATAGAGGGCGTGACTAAAGCTAAGGGAACACTATGGAGGTGACACTTGAGATCGAAATCAGTGTCAAGGACAGAGGGTTTCCTGGGAAGTGCAGACTGAAGGTTTGATCTCAGGAAAAGGCAAGCAAGACTGGATAATTTGAGGCAGTTGTAAATGCCTAGAAACATGCCTAGAAATGTTCTTTCATTTTTATGACCTAGGATGGAGGCATGGGGAAATGATGAAGTATAACACTTTACCTGGCTTGAGAAAGGCTTCAAGATGGCTCTTTATTCAGAAAGCACTTCACCCCTTCCTCCAAAGCAAGAAGCATCTGGGTGGTTTACAAGAGAGCAAGTAGATCTTCTAATAACCAGGGGAATGAACTTTATAGTCCATCGGATCCTTTGATAAGCCACTACACCCATCTGAGGAAGCTTTCCTGTCCTAAACACGCAGCCAAAGGCAGCCATTTCTGCATTCATATCTAACCCTGAGTGCTGAGCCTGGAAATGATAACTGCTAGATCATTTAGGTGGGGAACCTGGCCCTCCTAGGAGTGGGCCTATTCCAGACAAAAATATTCTAAGTGGCAAGGGCTCCAGGTAGGACAAGTGACCACCACTACATCACATTAGACCCATTAGACCCATCGTTCTCCCAGAGGTCCTTTATCCAGGAATGGCTGGAGACCTTTCAAACACCCGCCTCAGCCAGAAATACAAGAAAACATAATTTCTCTTACTTTAGTTTGATGTCAGCCAACCTTGGAGCCATTCCATCATGGCACAACACCTCTCTGTCCTTAGTCTCCTCACAGGAGATCTTAAAAGAGCAGGCTCTGCTCCCTAGGAGGCCTGAAGCATCTTACTTCAGGCCCCTACTGTGCTGTGCCACCCATTTCCTTGGCAGCATTAGTAAAGCTACTGTCTGGGAATGATTTGAATGTCTCTCTCTTGAAACCTCCCTTCTCTTCCAGAACCCTAAAATCTAACAACAATAATGACAGCAAGAGCAAACGTAGCAGACAGCCTGCAAAGTGTGACTGTGTGTCTTTTAGTAAAGTTTTGTGCAGGTGGGCATGCAGAACCACAGAGTTTTCAGATTTACCAGTTTAGAAATAGGAGGATGCTGACTCTAAAACCACAGATTTCCGTGAACGTGATGAACTCATGTGTGAACAGGTCAGGGACACTGAAGTATCCGTGTGGCACTCCACATGCTGTGTGTCCCTTGGGAAAGCAACCATTTCTGTGTTGTCTGTCCTGTGTGTCTCTCAGCCTGGAGTGCTCCAGGCAGGTAGTGGAGAAGCTGATTTTCACTCTGTCTAGTCCTACTTCCCAGCCCTTTCAGGACAGAATCTGGGGACAGCAGGAGAACTGCTTTATGGCTTGTGGAGTTTCTCTATTTTGTGATTTTTATGAACAACTATCATGCCTTCTCAGCAACAGGCTTATGCCTGTACTCTTGTTTACAGTGTATCGAAGAATTCAAGGAGAGCTAGTGAATCATACTAAGTCACACAGCAACACTCCTATCTAAAGAAAAATGAGCCGGGCAGTGGTGGCACACACCTTTAATCCCAGCACTTGGGAGGCAGAGGCAGGCAGATTTCTGAGTTCAAGGCCAGCCTGGTCTACAGAGTGAGTTCCAGTACAGCCAGGGCTACACAGAGAAACCCTGTCTCAAAAAAACCCAAACAAAAACAACAACAACAACAACAACAACAACACACACACACACACACACACACACACACACACACACACACAGAAGAAAAATGAAAAGGTCTCAAACTTTGGGGTGTCACCAACATTTGATGGCCCAGGAGAAGCAGGAGACTGGTCTGATTCTGAGCTATGGACTGGTCAGGTTGGTACTGAAGAAGGTGGATGAGTCAGGAAGAACCTTCTTGGTAGTGGTTCTGCTCAGTGGCTGGGCTCTTCCCACACACAACCAAAATGCATCTGTGTGAATGCAAATGGTTGTAGATGGTAAAACCTGGAACTGACCTACACCATAAAGGGAGTTTCTATGATAATTTTCACGATTAATTGGCATAGAGATTAAATAAATCAATGCACTTAAAATAGTCTCTAGCATATAACAAGTATTCAATCAACCACCTGGTTTCTCAACATGGTTAGTCCAGTTTGTACCTCTTTTATCTGCTATCAGTTTTTCCTTGTTTGTATTCATGGGAAACATCCTATCCCATCAAATCTGTTACAAAAGGTTAAGGCATCTTCCTCTCCAATACATCACAGCTCACTAGCATGATTTGGGTTACATTTCTGTTCCACTGTCTATGGCCAATCCAATGCCATTTGCTTATTAACATAATCTGTTCAACAGAGACAATCATGGCAAGAGAGAAATTTTACCCAGGTAGCAAAGCAGAGAATGTGGAGAGGGACCCCCGCCCTAGCCAACCACCTTCAGTCCTGAAGGAGTATCAGAGAATAACTGCATTGGTGCACTGAAATGGTGGAACTTCTTCAAGGTAGCGTGTGCTGGTTCCAACCAACCTCTGTTCTCCCTACACAAATTAACTGAGTAATTTGCCTCTTCTGCTAGACTCTGTACTCAGCACTCATCTGTCTGCCTGCCATTCTTTTTATTTTATTTTTGCTTGTTTTTGAGACATTGTCTTATGTAGCCCAGCTGGCCCCTAACTTGTTCTGTGGCTGAGGATGACCTTGAACTCCTGATCCTCCTGCCCTGGGGTCATTCATGTGCACCATGCCTGGCACAGCTGTCTTCTAAAGTGGTGTGTGCTGTTCATCTCTTTCCCATCATCCAGGAACTCTCCAATGCCTCAAAATGAACCCCTAAATCTCAGATGTGACCCACAAGATACGGCCGGGCTTTTCTACTCCCAGTCCCTGTGAGGATCCAGCCACCCTGAAGTTCTTTCAGACCCTCAGGAGCCACATGGTTCTTCTCTGGGCCCTCTGTGAAGGAGAGAGGTGCCTTCTCTCCCCTCCTCTCTCCTTTTGCGCCTCCCCCTATACAGGCTCATTTCTACTTAGTCTTAAAGTCCCAGCTTAGCTATGCTGTCTCCTGGAATCCTTCCCTGGTCTCCACATTTGGGTCAGGAACATGCAAAGACATGAAATTTCTTGGATGCTCATGTCCATTATGTGTATCCTCTGTTCCACCTAAATGTTCCTTGCATCCTCAGACTTAGCCAACTTGCATCAAAACCACATTTCATTTATAAATAACAGATGACTCTCTAGGGGGCTGTTGACAAAGGTCCCCTGAATGTGTGTATGTGCAAGCAGGAAATATGTACAAAATCTTGATGTGCTCTGCTTAATTTTACTATGAACCTAAATGGACTTGGAAAATATAATGTTACAAAAGTCTATCAAAAGCATTCCTAATCATCATAGAAAATATAAGATACAAAAGAAAAATCAGGAGTAGAAGGCGTGTTAGAGATTCGTGAGACATTCACAGCCCTTTACTGGGAGACAGTTTTGCAAATGGAATGCTCACCTGGGGGGTCGTAGGGTTATTCTTGAGGTTTTATTTCCTAAGAAGCTCTTATGTGCACACATTCTGTCCTGAATATCTTATGGCTTTATTAGAGAATGTCATTTTAAGCTGAGAGAAGACAGAGGAGCTGGTGTTGACTTTAACAGTTAATTAGCATTTAGCAACTGTAGATGCTGTCTTCGAATGAGGGAAAAGAGTGAGCTAGGCAGGACAATTTCTTCTCACTCCATTTTTCCTCTCAGGTTCAAACAAACAAAAAAAAATTAACTATTCCTTAAAGCAAACCCCAGTATACGGATATGAAATGAGCAGAAGCTCCTGGTAGTTAATTGTAGCAGAGAACTGGCACTGGGTAGCTACTTTCAGCTTCTCTCTGCCTGAATTATAAAAATAAACCATGTTTTATCCACCGTGCTTCTGGAAGAAGCATGTCTCTTGGGAAATGAAAAAAATTAAGCTTTAAATATGCCATGCAGTAATTTTGAAATGTTTTATCTTCTTACACCAGACTGAAAACACATTTTGTTTGAAAATACAGTTCTTATGAAGACCTCGTGTTGCCAATGTTCAAATGGCGTTGGTCATTTTGAAATAAATTGTCATTTTTTAGTATGCTCCATGGAGAAAGCAAAAAAGGCACAGTTACTTGCCATTTTAATGGTTGTTCATGTGGGTCACTGCAGGATGGCCTTTGCTTTGGCCATCGATGTCTGTAGAAGTTCCAGAAGGAAATGCGTCTTCACCTTGCCCATTACACTCTGTGAGTCTGTAAAGCTTTGCATCCTCACAGCAGGGAGGAAAATAATTGAGGAGATCCAGGGGGGCTAAGGTGATAGGACCAGAAATCAGCTCTCAATGCCTGTTACTGCTGCAAGAGTTACTGATTTCAAAGACAGGTTGTTGTCATGTTCTGTTTGCTTATAATTATAGCTAACCTGCTTATTTTCACATGTATGTTTTCTGTTAGTGCATATTAAATACATCTTCATAGCCACATGGACGCCTCTTCCTCAGCTTTTTGTTTTGTTTCTAAGTTATTAAAGAGCAATCTAGGCTCTTCTTTTAGCAAAGCATAAACTCTTCTATATGTGCAGCTTCTGCATTATAGATTTAATTTAAAGCCTGAACCAGAGGGAAAGGGCAGAACCCTTTTCTTAAAGCTCCAGCACACATGCACCAGTGCGGGCTTTCCCTTTGTGTGGGCCAATCTTCCTTGTTATAGACAGTGATTATATATTTTAGCAAATAAGAACACTGCAGGGCCAAAGCTTTGTAACCAGTCAGTTTGGTGACAGGTTCTCTCTGTTTCCTAGGAAACTGCCTCTCAAAAATAGTGGCATAAAGTAACAATCACCACCTCTTTGGTCAGAATTATGCCACAGGGTCAGCGTGTCTCTGTCCCATTCAGTGTTAGCTGCACCATTCAAGATGGGTGTGCTTCTGTCTTTGACATCTCATCTGTGATACACGGAACAGATGGCTGGGGCTAACCTCTTTCTTCAAAGTGGTCTTTGGTCCACAGTGGTGAGTCTGATAAAGTATAGAGTAGATGCTCCTTAAGTCAAATACATTAGCATTAAACGTTATTTTACTTTATGTGATCTGGGGGTGCAGCTTGGTTGGTAAAGTATTTCTCTAGTATTCATGACACTCTGGGCTTGGTTCCCAACAAGGCGTAAACCAGGCATGGTGATGTGTGCCTGTGATCCTAGTCATGGGGTTGTATACCTATAATCTCAGGCATGGTGGTGCATGCCTGGGACCCAGCACTCCAGAAGTGAAGTCAGGAGGATCAGGAGTTCAAGTCCATCGTACACTGAGTGTCTGAGGCCAGCCCGGGATATATGAGACCCTGTTTCAAAAATAAAACAATAAATTACTTTTACAAGTGACCTGAAGAATATAAACTCTCAAGGTTATAAACAGTTACAATGCACTGTTTTTGTTTGTTTGTTTGGGTTTTTTTTGTTTTTTTTTTCTTTTTAATCTGGTAAGAGTTTGCATTATTTTGGCCTCAGTCTCTTTTGTAAGTCAAAACAAGTTTCATTGGCATTTGGTTATATGCACAGACTGTCTTTAGATTGCTAACATGGAGTTAGTAATATCAGAAGCTCAACTGTGTGGCTTAGCCACGCTGGTAAAGTATGTTAGCTGCCACTACACCTGGGGTCTACCCTCATCCTGCCTCAGTTTGCTGTTTGCTCAACACTGTTCCTGCTACATTATATCCTCTGCCTGCCAGCCTGCCCCCTCCCCACCTCCTACTTCTACCCTTTTAACCCTCCAGGACAATCTCAGGGTTCCTGGGTTTCTCATTTTTACTTTAGGCATGCCTGATCCCAAAGACTGCGTCCTACTTTCAATGACTAGCGTGGAAGGAGAGTAACAGTGTTTTCACCTAATGGAGATGATGGTAGCTATAAACCACAAGCCCCAAAATGATCAAATTGTTGTGTTATTAAGCACTTACATATCTAATGTTTAACTAAGAAGATTAAAATTCCCAGGGATTAGACATTATTTTCTTGATTGCTAATTTATTCTGTTTCTGATCAACACATTAGCATCCATTTTCCATCTTTCAAAGTATGCTCTCTTCATTGGAACTATTTAGGCTATTAAATGCAGTATCTTATAATGAATTTTTTAAAATTCAATTTAAAAAATAAAACAGAAGCCAGGCGGTGGTGGCACATGCCTTTAATCCCAGCACTTGGGAGGCAGAGGCAGGCGGATTTCTGAGTTCAAGGCCAGCCTGGTCTACAAAGTGAGTTCCAGGACAGCCAGGGCTATACAGAGAAACCCTGTCTCCAATAAATAAATAAATAAATAAATAAATAAATAAATCAGAAAAACAAAACAAAACAAAAAATCTGCCATCACAACAGCCATAAAGAGTCAGATGTTAAATGGGACTGTGAGAGGGGAAAATGGAGAGCCATTCATACAGGCTGCAAGGGCAGTGCACATCCCGCTGGCTGCAGTTCAGTGGAGCATTGGTATAATAGGAATCCTGGTTGTTTTTTTGTTTTGTTTTGTTTTGTTTTCCCAGATGAAATAGAGATTAATCACTAACAGTATTGTGTATGACATTCCTGCAGAAGTCAAAATCAAAATGAGCTCAAGTTAGTTCTAACTCATAGCTCTTGAATTATTCAGCTTGCCCCCCTCCTGTCTTGTCTAAAGATCTCAAACTACAGTTTAGTTCAAATACATGTGTAAAAGACAAATCCACAAAGTATGTGTTGCTTCTTCATTCCTATAGAGTACATTTTAAAATTGCTTATTTTAGGAGAACATACAGCAAATTGAAATAAAAAGTGTTTTGTTGTTGTTGTTGGTGGTGGTTGGTTGGTTTTGTTTTGCTCTCTTTTTCACCTGTTGTCAAAGGAAGAGTCCTTCAAAGGAAGTTGAGTTTTGTGTCATAAGTAATGCAACGCTAGCATGTGACTGGGTGAACCTGAAGGAATTTTCACCTAATTAAGTACCTGGAGAGAGTGGATATTGCATCCAGGCACTTCACATTACCAGAAACCAAAAATACCCACACATTATCAACCGGAAGGCTGCACAGGGGTCAGTACATTGCTGTAGACACTGGCCACCATGCTCCATGCGAGGTAAGGGCTCTGTCAAGGCCAGGCCTCACTCTAGCTGTGAGCTTCTCCAGGCCTCTCGCTAAAGCTTTAGGACTCTGCAGCTGCTGGAATGTTCCCTGCTCACAGAGGTCATTGCTTTCCAGGAAAGGGTCAGGATATGCTTTCTGTCACTGCATATCATGAAGGAGATGGCCCGTGTGGGAAATTCAGGATCTTCACTAGATGCCTCTCAGATCTAGCACTGTCAGAGAGCTGAGCTTAGTATAAACAAAGTTTAAATAAGTAACCCAAACTTGGAATTACAGCCCTGCTGCAACAAAGTCTCAAATGGCTTCCAGGTTGCTGCAGTAATTCTAGTAATTTTTCTCCTCTCTGTCAAGAGCAGGAACTAGAACACAGCCTGAGCTGGTCTCTGTGACTTCGGCTGACCGTCCCTCTGAGAGGGCATCTGGAGTTTATTGTCCCTTCATCATTGTCTGCTGTGTGGTAGAGGGGCAGGGAGTCCCTTCAGTTAGCTGTCTTGGCCAGTGAAAGCTGACCAGAGTAAAGCAGAGGGACTTTATGAGGCTTGGGGTAATTTCTTTGTCAGGCTTCCATGTCCCTAAGCTCCTATGTGGCTTGCGAGCTAATGTAGCTTGCCTTTTCAATAGACATTCCTTCTGTCCTCAGATTAAACTGATGGGGCAGAATAGGGGGGCAGAATGACATTTAATCGCCCAGCAACCTGACAAGCACTGATCCTGTTTTTATTGCTTGGGAGTTATCTTGGCTTTTCTACATTAAAAGCCATCCCTATTGTCTTATTTTTAGAACATTGGGTGACAGAGATGGAAAGTGCCTATTAAATAGCAAACATGTCTAATCCAAAGGAAGCAGAAACAGCTAAGCTAGACAGTGACTACCCAGTGAGCATCTTTCAGCTTTTCAGTGAGAATGTAACTCTAATCCCAGATCCCAGAGGGTGAAGACTAGATAATTCCTGGAGATTCCTGGCCACCAGGCCTGGCTGAATCCATGAGCTTTCAGTGGAGAAACATTGGGGAAGATACCTTATGTTGTCCTCTGGCCTCTACAATACCCATGTGAATGCACACACACAAATCCATACACATCAGGAGATGCATAAAAATTTCAGAAATCTTGCATTTTGCTTTCTCTTTAAGGCAGAGTCTTTCCCCTAAAAGAATACTGTGCAGTCAGGTGGTCAGCATCCCAGCAGGCCAGAAACACAGGCTCTGAACCAAACAAGGCATTCTGCTGTAAGGATTCGCAGTGTGTAAATTGGCCCCTTTGCCTGATAGTATGTATTACTAGATGGTTATTTATTTTCATATTCTATGGAGATGATTTTCTAATTGAGGCAAAATTCACCTGTGTTTTATTTTGATGGTGGAATGTTTTGGGGGTATCAAGCAGCAGTCCACCTGTGCCCAGCTTGGGGTTTTATGTATAATACATGGCTTAAAATTTCATTTCTTTCTACTCTCTGAACAGTGATTCCAGTTGGGCGAGGGGAGGTGTCACCAGCATGTGACAGCTAGATCCACAGGCTTGCTGGTCCAGGTGGAACCTTGGAAATACCTTTAAGAAAGTGGAGTGTTGGGGCTGGCGAAATGGCTCAGCAGGTAAGAGCACTGACTGCTCTTCTGAAGCTCTGGATTCAATCCTTGCTATTGTAGTAAATAAAGACATAAATAAACAAAATGTAGGTGCCCTCTATAGTTTACCAGAATCTCACGGGTCCACAAAATAGATCAGAGGAAAGAGAAGCCTAGCTTCTTGCCCTGGTTTGCAGTTGCATTTCTGTTTACTATTGTTTCTGCATTTGCAAACTGAACAACTGAATTTCAGTGTAGATAATTCAAAACAGTAGACTAGGAAGCAGTAACAGCTATTATCAGTATTAACTCTGTTTTCCAGACTGACTGTCTTCATGACCTATGCCTTACTTGGTTTCAGAGTGATGCTTGTCAGAGCTGCTACTGTGACTCTAAGTCTTACTTCCCAGATTTTGACACCAGAGCTGGACAATGACCTGTGACCCAAGGTTGAATCCCTGCCTGGAGTGCCTCACTCTGGTCACTTTCTTTTACTTCCCACAGTGCTTACCACCCTGAGCTTGTTTACATTTCCATTTTACAATTTCATTTCCTCTTTGGAGCAAAGCACCCTCCTCACTGTGTCTCAAGAAAATATTAAATTTTGTTTGTATTCCCCTGAGCTAGCATCTCTGAGCAGGCGAGGTGATCCAGAAAGCAGGACTAATTCACATTTAGATAGCTCTGGGTTTTATTTCTACTTTCCATAAGCTATTTATGCTTCTGTGTGTCAGTGGCTTGAAGTCCAGCAGCAAAGACCAATATTTCAAATTGATTTCTTTCTTTCTTTCTTTTTTTTTTTTTTTGCTTGATTTGTTTTCTCCTGTTTTATCTCTCTGCTTCACAGAAGAATTCAGCTTATGTTTCAGTGTGTCCTTTAAAAATACAGTCCTTAAAAACCAAGAACTTAACCTTCATGTTTCTTCTAAGAACTAGAGTTTGCTCTTTTGATAGGCTCCATTTGAATTAGATCTGAGCATCCCTACAAAGTGAGGCACTGTCCATATTCTTATTTTCTAAGGGAAAACCTCAAATGGAGCAAAGATCAGCTCACCAACAGCTCTGCTTCAGCCTACACTCCCTGGGGGCACCTCAAAGCTGGGAGTCTGCCCAGGGTCTGCAGTGGATGCTGTTAGCTGAAATAAACATGCAGTATTGGTCAGTCTAGAATATGAAGACACATTAGGTGGCTAAATTGGGTTGTACATGAGTTATATCTCAATAAAGCTGTTTTTTAAAAACTAAAAGGGGGGCAAGAGCTATTAGAATGTTCAATTTTAAGGAGACAGGCAAGATTCTTAAATAGTTTTTCTAGGAGTTAATTAAATATACAGGCATTAAAAAAAAAAAAAGAAAAAGAAACACAGGAAGACCGAGATAAATATCATTAAATTTCTTAACAACATAGATGGCAGCATTTGCTGTGTTGACATAGATCACCTGAGAAAGCAGCCAGCAACATTGAAAGTTCCTGATGTGTTTTACTTTGTAATGAATAATTAAGCAGCAAAGCCAGAATGTTCCTTTACACTTGCAAAGAGATGAATTGGGTGCTGATGAGATGCCACTGTCGTAAGTGAGTAAGTGCTTATGTTAGAAGCATGAAGACCCGGATTAGATCTACTAGAACCCATGTGAGGGAAAAAAAAAAAAAAAAAAAAAAAAAACAACAACAGCTGGATGTGGAAATGTGTGCCTGTGATCCCAGCATTGGTGAGGCAGAAGCTGGGTGTGGAAATGTGTGCCTGTGATCCCAGCATTAGTGAGGCAGAAGCTGGATGTGCAAATGTGTGCCTGTGATCCCAGCATTGGTGAGGCAGAAGCTGGGTGTGGAAATGTGTGCCTGTGATCCCAGCATTGGTGAGGCAGAAGCTGGGTGTGGAATTGTGTGCCTGTGATCCCAGCATTGGTGAGGCAGAAGCTGGGTGTGGAATTGTGTGCCTGTGATCCCAGCATTGGTGAGGCAGAAGCTGGGTGTGGAAATGTGTGCCTGTGATCCCAGCATTGGTGAGGCAGAAGCTGGGTGTGGAAATGTGTGCCTGTGATCCCAGCATTGGTGAGGCAGAAGCTGGGTGTGGAAATGTGTGCCTGTGATCCCAGCATTGGTGAGGCAGAAGCTGGATGTGGAAATGTGTGCCTGTGATTCCAGCATTGGTGAAGCAGAATCTGGGTGTGGAAATGTGTGCCTGTGATCCCAGCATTGGTGAGGCAGAGACAGAATGATTTCCAGGATTCACTGGTTGGCTAGCCTAGGCAAATTGGAGAGCTCCAGGTTCAATGAGAGACCCTGTCTCAAAACAAAATGGAGAAAGATTGAGGAAGACGCCCAACACTGACCTCTGGCCTCCATATACACATAGGTCTGGGAATCTCCCCCCAGCCCCTGTCCCCCGCACCACCACCACCACCACATGCATGTATAGGCATGAACATCAAAGTCAATGGGTTAAATAAAAATGGTTGCAGAAGCTTGAAAATGGCATAACACTTTGGACTTACTCTCCCCAGAAAGTCACAGGCTCACATCGTGTGAAGTGAAAGACAGGAAGTCCTACTCCCTGATACCACCTCACTTCTCCCTGGATGGAGCCAAGGTCTTTCAACGTGGCACAGGTCTCCACTGGTTTGAGCAGCCTGAGGCTGTATACTGCAGTACACAGTACTTGTGTAGATCAAGGTGCTTTTTTTTTTTTTTTTTGGTAATGGGATTTTAAGAGCTCTGACTCCCCATAAAGATAGTTTCCATTGAGCAATTCTGATAACACATCTTGACAAGCGCAAAGCACTCTGGGATATTTAAACTCACTATCCCTATTTGTGTGGGGTGTGCTCCAACAGAGACACTATATGAAGGTCAATCTTAGGATTAAGAACAAGTCAATTCAACAGTCAATGCTTTGCTATATTTTACTTATTCTTATGTGAAATGGTTTTCTGTTATGTGTGTGGGTAGGCATGTGCCTCAGCGGGCAAACGGAGGTCAGAGGACAGCCTGTGGAATCAGTTTGCTCCTTCCACTTTTATGTGGGGTCCCAGGATTGATCTGGGCTGTTAGGTTTGTGTGGGAAGGGTCTTTGTCCGCTGGTCCATCTCTTCAATGCCCATCAGTCAATGCTTAAGTGTAAAATTTCTTTTACTCTTTTGACTTTGAAAAAAATCTAAGAGCCTTCTTTCTAAATTCACTTTTTCTTGAAATAGATTTCTAAGGAAGATGTTGATGAAGATTTTAACTGAAATAACCCTATAAGCCATAAAATCCCAGAAAAAAAATTTACCAACACTTAAAGGCAGTAACAAAAACTTCATTTAAAAATGTACGCTGGAGGAGGTCACTCTGGGAAGCGCTGTGGATCACGTGACACCATGAAGGGCCTCACAGTGTTTGTACCCATGTGCAGTGAATGAGCGGCTTCTTGGGGAAGCAGCCTACAGGTACAACTTAATGAACATCTGACAGTCAGAGCCTGCTGACACACAATGGAGCACACTAGAGGGACGGCCTCTTATCCCAGGAAGCCACAAGACTACACTTAACGTGTGCCTGGCACAAAACAGACCGTGTGTGTGCTACCACTTGTAAGTCCAGCACTTGGGAGGGAGGTTGAGGCAGCAGTGGGGGGGGGGGCAAATTCAAGGCCGTCTGGGCAATGTAGCTAGACTTCGTCTCTGTACAACAAGACAAACAGAATAGAAAAAGCAAGGCTACAAGTACTAAATTGAATAATTAAAAGAGGAGTACAGGGAGTGAAATGCCTTTTATTTTTCAGGGCTGTGGTAGCCAACTATCTCTGAGGCCAAATGTCCTGGAAACAAGCAATGCTGGGCACACCATTGTGAAAATGCTTCATGTCAAAATGAAACATTTGCCTACTCCAGGGAGTATCCAGGTAGGCAGCAGGTGCCCCTCTCAGCTGCCTTTGATGCTTCTTCACACAGCAGCTCTGCTGAAACCAGCGTGGAGACAGTCTTCCGGAATCTTGTTTAAACTTTCAGTCCGATTCGATGAGCCTGCTTGTGGCCTGGGCCCAGGTGACATTGAGAAGGGCATCAGCTGTCCACACTCTAGCAATAAGGTTCTAGGAGAAGAGGCAGACTGAAGGATGCTCAGGTACAAAGAGGTGTGTGAGCCATGCCCAGAGTCGGGAGATCCTCTCACTATCCTAAGCTTACACTGTTTGTCCCAGCAGAAAACAAGTAATAACAACGCTATGCTAATGTACTCCTGAAAGCGGCCTTGTTGAGAGTCCACATGTGACTTAACACAAAGGTCAGGGTTGGCCTCATTCCAGTCAGTGCTGATGCTGAGCAGCAAGTACACAGCGCATGCCTCTGCACCCTCACTTCCTGCCTCCAAGGGCTGTGCAGACCACTAAGGGGCTGGAGTAGCATTATTAACTCAGGCTCAGCAGCACTGTGGCTTCTGTATTATGGCCACAGACACAAATTCAGGCAGTGACCTCATGGTTCCTTGTGGCACCAAAGTACCAACAGAGACCCCAAGGTCCCTCTTAGTCAGCAGTGAAGATGCAACCAGCCATTCCAATAAGACCCCAATGTTGGAATAGCCAGCTTGCCTTTGCTGCCACCGTTACTTGTGTCTCATAAGTCAATACTTTGTGTTTGGAATTTGTTCATCTTTAATAGACATCCAGGCTTGTCCCTGGCAGGGCCTTAGCTCTTCTTGGAGCATACCCTACAGTGGAATGATCTCGTCCCTGGCATCCTTCAGAGCTTTATGGAAACAGCTCTGGAGCCATTGGTAAGGCCCTGGAAAATGCTCAGCTAAAGGCAGAGGGAAGGTAGTGTGAGTAGCTTGTATTCTGCTAAGTAAAACTCTCCAGCAGCTGTCAGGGAACTCAGAAGTACCTGAGGTCCTCCAAGACTCAGCATCCTGAGGGTTCAGAGCCAGGAAATCTTTTGGTACCTTCACAAACCGAGTGAAAATCCATAGTGAATTGTGTAATATTTGAAAAAAAAAAACAACCAATAGTACTGAGCATTTAGGTAAAGTGTTACTAGCCATGGCTAGATTAAGATGAGTCTTTCCTCTAACACAGGGTCCATTATAGAGCTCCAGCTTCATGAGCTGCTGTTTAAGCTCCTCTTCCTGTCAGTGAAGCAGGGCTTTCCTCATTTCCACTTCATCTTATGCAATGCTTCAAAATTAACTGCCAATTTTATCAATTATAATTTACAAAATATATAAATTAAGTTAGTCAGTTTTTAATTCCAGACTTTGGAAACAGATTTTCATGTGACAGCTTTGATGTGTAATCTCATAATTGACTCTAATCTCCATGACGATTTACTTTTGGAAAAATGGTAAGCCTAGGCTCTGACACAGATAGCTGCAGTAGGAAGGCTTAGGCTAGGGTCATCCACTCAGGGAATTCTCCTTTACCTTCCGTTGAGTGTGATTTTTTTTTTAAAGATAGGATGGAGAGAGAAGGGAGAGAGATCTATTATAATTTTATCCATCCATCGCCATTCTTGCTAGTACTTAAAATGTATGATTGTTCTAGAGAAGGTAATTAGTACACTTTTACTAATTTATGTGTTTTCTGAGACAGGGTCTATGTGTTTCAGGTTGGCCACAGACAACTAACTTGTAGTGTAAGATCAGTTACTGAGCACGAGATGAGTGCTCCGAGCATCTGTGGAAAGTGTTGGACTGCTATGCTTGTGGTACCACTGTCTGTCAGGGAGAGAGCATTCACTAAGAGGTGAACTACAGTCTGTCTGCTGATACGTGAAACACTTATTTTACTTGACAGCTTTTGTTGTTGTTTCCTATGCTTGCCTTTCTCATTTCATTGATACCTAGCTCAAACATCGTTCTGTTTGAAGGAGATGCCACAAGTACCCTGTTGGGTGTAGCAATGCTGGTCCTGTCATGCGGCCACCTCCCCTGGGGTGGACTTCCAATAGTGTAAAGTTTGCTCTGTTGTAGATCAACATTCCCTCAATATGGTTTTATTTGCCGCTAGCTTCTTAGTGATTTCTATACACACAGTAGATACTTGGGATGGTTGGTCTTGTCAACTTGCTAGGATTTAGAGTTACCTACAAGACATGCTTCTGGGTGTGTCTAGGAGGGTATTTCCAGCAAGGTTTAACCAAAATAGCAAATCCCAGCATGAATGTGGGCAGCATTATTTCATAGTCTGGGATCCCAGGCTGAATAAAAAGGAGAAAGTGGGCT
Organism: Mus minutoides; assembly: GCA_902729485.2. Taxonomy (NCBI): domain Eukaryota; kingdom Metazoa; phylum Chordata; class Mammalia; order Rodentia; family Muridae; genus Mus; species Mus minutoides. The sequence goes on from LR749533.1 coordinate 1,011,981, forward strand.
GTTTCATCTCTCTCTTGGTTTCATGACTACACATGCAAAGTGACCAGCTGGCCCACACCTGGCCATGATGGGCTATGCTCTCAAATAGTGGGCCAAAATAAACCCTTTCTTCCTTAAGCTATCTTTGCCAGGCGTGTTGTCCTAATGAGAAAAGTGCCTGCTCCAGTGCTCAGCTAAGCTTGCAGAGTGAGTGAGTGAGGACAAGAGTCTGTATTCCATCGATTCCCGTTTTATTCTTGCTTTAAGGCTTCTGCCTCATCAGAGTTCTGGGTTAGGAAGGAGCATAGTTCAGGAATTCACAGCGCTGTTTTTTAGCTCTGTGTGACATTCTCGCCTTCATAGAGCAGCATTATAAGAAAAAGCCATGTGAATTATTCACTATAGCTGTGCGTTTAAAGATGGGTCAAGGCCACCAGACAGCATTTCACCAGGGAGCATTTTCATGCAAGTACAAGGACGAAATTTCATGCTTGGCTTACACATTTGATCTTCATTGATGATCAGTGTCTTTGGTTGGTGCATGTATACCCTGGTGACTGGTTTGTGTGCCTGTTTCACTGTTGACTGGCCTTGCATTTACTTCTGGCTTGTTTCCTCTCCGTGGTTGACTTTGTGTAACTTAATAAGCTTGTAGTTGCTTTCATTGTAAATGAAAATTGCAGCCTCTTCACGCATCTGAGGAGCACACTGCAGATGTGAATGCCACTTACAGATGTTCCTCTATTTCTGTCTTCCATGCAGTGCCCTCTCTGCTGGGCCTTTCTTCTAAACTCTATAGATCTCTCAGCTACAAGCCAATTTCCCCCTTTCCCCAAGAGCTTTCTCCCACCTCTGTCTTTGCCCAGAAATCATGTATTTCACTTCCTGGACTGCTGTCTTGAGCTGTGTTTTTAAATTTTTTTCATCAATTTTCACCTTTTTAGGCTTGTCTCCTGAATGAAATTTGCCCATTTCTATAAGAGAAGCACAGTGGCTTTGGGAATTCCACTGCTCCCTAGTCTGGAAGTATGACGGCATGGAGACCTGGACTAATGAGAAGCACACTGGAAAAAACTGGGGTCTACTGAGAAAAGGCGTGGCAGACAAAGCTTATGTAGGTCACTGCATTAGTCTGACTTCTCATGGTCTTGCCAGGCCTCCTAGTGATACACGGAACATAGGGTGGTGAACAGCAGGCCTGAATTCTAACTTCAGCCCCCAGAACCAGGTATGTGAGCTTTGAAAAGATGCTGATCTCTTTGTATCTGTTTATAAATCCAAAGGTGTGTGTGTGTAGGGGGTCAGGGTAGCTGCAGTGGCAAATACTTTTAACCCAAGCACTTGGGAGGCAGAGGCAGGCAGATCTCTGTGAGTTCAAGGCCAACCTGTTCTGCATAGTGAGTTCCAGGACAGCCAAGTCTACATAATGAAACCCTGTTTCAAAAATAAAATAAAACGAGTAAACAACATTATCTTTACTGTTCTAATTATACGTTTTATGAATTCCTTATGTTATCTCTTTTGTATCAACCTAACTGCTAACCAATATTATAATGGACAGCATAAATTTCCATTATAATTAAGGCTATCATCTCAGTGCTAGAACATGCTCATATTTAAAATAACAATGAGCTTTCAATAACACCTGATATTCTGTTTGCTTGCTTGCTTGCTTGCTTGCTTGCTTGCTTGCTTGCTTGCTTGAGGCAGAATCCTATATCTCAGTCTCCTGGAACTCACTCTGTATCCCAGGCTGGCATCAAATTCACAGTGATCCTCCTGTCTCAGCTTCTTATCTAAAATTATAGGTTTTCATCCCCATGCTTGGCTTTGAAACTTTCTTAATTTTAGTGCAAAATTAAACTTTACTTTTGAGTGATTCTGATTCAAAATTCTTGAAAAGCTATCATTTAAGAATATTTAAGATGATTGTTTCTATTGAAGTCAAATTTTATATCTTTCTATTCATCTTTGCTATTGACAATGCTGATAGAATATTGAAGTTTTAAAAAATATATATATGTGTGTGTGTGTATAATGTTTAAAAGGTGACAAGAGCTTCATTTTAGAATCAATAATAAGATTTAATTTGAATGAACCTTGAGGTTATATTGGTATGAAATTGTCTCATTTCAGACACTGGTGACATTATGATTTTTGCTGTATTTAGAGGTGGCATCCTCCGCCAGCATTTCTTATATTAAACACAACTCTAAAATGCTATGAGACTTGAGAAATAAATTGAAAGTTTGAAAGATTAGTTCTTAAGCTTTTGGGGCAATTGATTTTAGCATGGAAGGAATGAGCAGCTAGTGAGTGCCTGTCCTCTTTTTGATTTTTATATTTTAAGTTCTGATGGTAACTGGAGATAGTTCTATGATTCTGAACATTTCTCCCACCCAAAAGGCTCATGCACCGAAGACTGGTCCTTAATGCAAGCAGCATTCAGAGGAGGAGTAGTGGGGAGATCACAAGGACTCTGGATTAATCTATTGATGGAGTCACAATTTGAATGGACTATTGGGAGGCGTGGTCTTTGTGGAGGAAGTAGGTCATGGGTTGTGTCTTGTGTCTTTCCCTGTGCTCTGTTGTTATGGACTCATTCCTTCCTGGATCCCATGAACTAAGCAGTACACCATTCTGCCTTCTCTGCCTCCATTATATCCTGAGTCAACTCAGATCCACAGTAACGGAGCCAGCCTGAATTACTAGCTAAATCCTCTGAAACTTGAGTCAAATGACTGCGTCCTCTATTGAGTTATTTACTGCAGACATCTTGTCACAGCACAGGTCCAGTTTCCGTTCAGACACAGAGGATGTGTTAATGGGGAAACTGTGATTCTACAGCCTTGGAGCAACCAATACCCCTTTATCATCCTGTGCCATGTGAGGTCCATGTTTATAAACCTTCATCAGTTGGTCACAACTCGTGAAATCCTTTGTCAACCCCATCTTTTTATCTATCCACACGACACAGCTCATACTTATTGTAGAGGTTCACATCTGGCTAAGGGTACATAAGATGCTTTTACAGATAGCTTAAGCTCAATTTCCCACACATAATATTCCAGAGGAAAAATATCTAGCACCTGATTGAAAACATTCTCTTTGAGGATCAATTGACCTCCCTGAACCCACTGGACGGAAATCTGTCTGTCTCTTGTGAATCTGAACTTGATTGGCCTCGCCTTTCTGTTTAGAACAGGCCACAGGCATCACACTAATCTTCTTTACATAAGTTTAAAGCAAATATTCCTTCCCCCTCCTCTGTGGTCCTCCTCTGCCCACATTTCCATATGGTCATCTTTCCGGTAACTGTGTTTTGCCTTGCTGCATTTCTAATCTCTCCTCATTAAAAAATGGGATCTGGAAGAGAACATGCATTTTGACCTGCTGTTCATAAGTACAAGAAGAAAGAAAACTCTTCCTTGCTGGAATGATCCCGAGCACCTGGAGTCGACCCTGAACAAACACTCTGTTCCCAACACAAATCTCTGCTTTTTGTTGCTGTAACATTAGCAGCTATTCAGCTATGTCTCACTTGTAGCAAGCCAAACCTGAAAAGAAGAATTCATTTTATTTATATAGCTGCTCCTTGATTTATGAGGGTTATATTAGTATGCTCCCATCATAAACTGAAAACGGTGTGGTGAATGCATTTGTATAATATCCTCAGCTTAATACGCTGTCCCCAGTTGGTGGAATATTTTGGGAAGAGGTAGGAGGGGTGGTCTTAGTGGAGAAGGTGTGTCACTGGAGGCAGGTTTTAAGCTTTAAAAAGCTATTGCCATACTTCCTACTTGTGGATCAAGATGTAATCTCTCTCAGCTACTGCTCCAGCATCATGCCTACCTGCCTGCTGTCATGCTCTCTGTCATGATGGTCATGGATTCCAACTCTCTTTTATACGTTGACTTGATCACAGTGTTTTGACACAGCGACTGAAAAGTAACTAAGACAGCTGGTGTCACAGGATTGTTGCATTACTTACCACACTGGCCCTAGGAAAGATCAAAATTTAAAGTACAGTTTTGAAGAAATACAAATTGCTTTTATGACATCTTCGTATGTGTTCTTGTTCATGGGTGAGTGGGTAAAGATATGTGTAGGTGGGTGAGCATTCGTGTGTTTGCTCATGCACATGGAGCCAGAGTTCAATCTTGGGTTTTGGTCCTCAGGCACCATTTATATTGTGTTTTGGAGACAGGGTCTCTCATTGGTCTCTTTTTGTCCTGTCTAATGTGATACTTAGCATTTTTGTCTGGCATCTGACTGAAAGCATTTCTCATGTCTAAGTTATTAATGCTGTCAAAAATAATGACTAATTTGGAGTAATTATCTAAGTGATCAAAAAAAAAACCCTAAAGATGTCAGTATTTCTTGTACTACTGAGCACTTATATCTATGTAGCATCTCTGTCCATTTTTAATTCAGTTGTTTGGCTCAGTTGTTTGTTGTGACTGGGATGTGTGGATTTCCTATGTGCTATGGATAGTAACTGCCCTTCAGTAGTGTATCCCAGTATAATTTTTTGGTAGCACAGGCTAAATTCTCATTTTCTTGGCTGGTTTCTTCTGTTCACATCTGAACTGAATCTTGCACAGAAAATTGACTCTTCCTGTGTGGGAAGATGAATGAATGTATGATTGACAGATTGGTAGATGTTTGAAGGTGGCCCTGATAAGATTCCTATCTCTGGTTATACAAGTGAACATGAATCTAATTACTGCTTCTGTGAAGGTCTTTGCAGATTGAATTAAAGTCCAGAACCAATTGACCTTAAACTGTAAAGGTTACCCGGGCAAACCCGAGTCAATCTTGTGAAAGCTTCAATGGGCAGAGGAGAAAGGAAGAAGAGTCTGAAGAATTTGAAACATGAAAATGAGTCATGCTCCATTATTTGTTTGAAGACACAAGGAGAAGGACTGTGGAGGTTCTACAACTCCTATCTATCCATCTGTTCCCAACAAGGCCATGGGGACATTGTCCCTTTGTTCCCCACCCACCCCAAATAAGAATAGGCATGATCAGAACATTGATATTGGTCTTGTGAGACACTAACAAGAAAACCCATTTTAGCCTCAGAACTCTGACCCACCTAACTGTCCCTTAATACATGAGGTACTAGTCAGTTACAGTGTAACATAACAGCACTCTAACCACATGCTCATATACCAGGTGCTTATACACATATATCTTCCCCTGTTTTCTTGTTATTTTAGAAAATGTTGTCCACATCTTTTATGTTACTTCATTGTCTTCATACATACTACCTTAGGTACTAACTAGTAGTTCTTAAATGGATGGATTAGAGGTTATTTAATAAGTACCTATTGTTGGCGATCTGGTTTTCTTTCTACTTTTTTAATACTTCATTTTTTTTTATTTATGTGTGTATCTGTGTTAGTGCACACACATGTATGTGGGTGCCTACAAAGACCAGAATATAGCATCAGATCTTTGGAGCTAAAGTTACAGACTGTGATGTGCTGACTGATGTGGGTGCTAGGAAGTAAACTCTGGTTTTCTGGAAGAGCAGCAAGTACTCTTAACCACTGAGCAGTCTTTCCAGGTATTTTTGCTTCTATTTTTGAGAAAAAGAATATCTTCATGTACCTGACTTCCTAAGGAGGGGGGTAGTCAACTTAAGACAGATTCAGAAGGGTAGAAATCCTAGGTCATAAAGCACAAGGGCATGTGGTCCATTCTGTGAATGACCAAGTCAATGTAATCTTCTCTGAGGGCATCTAGGCATATACAGTTACTATGCTTGAAGATGGAGATCAGGTGGAGCAAAGGCATGAGCCTGTGGATGAAGAACGCTGCAAACAAATGTAAAATATAGCAAAGCTGTTTTTATTTTTCTTCCCTTTCTGTGTTTTCCTGACAGTGCTGAAGTCCCATGCGTGCTGGTTCACACCAGACTTTTTCTTTAGCTGCTATTTAATGATACGGGCATTTCTGCTTTGAAGTGATATTCCTCTGTTTGGTGTTGATGACACCCTCTTAGTTGCTAAGGAAATCCAAGATTATAAAAGAGACATTTGCTGAGTCGGGGGATAGCAGAGTGCCAGATCCTCTTCTGTATTTGAAAGATGACTCAGTAGTGGAGATGAAGAGTCTCATGAAATGTCAGCTTTTGAATTAGTGGGTCTTAAATGACATGTATTCTTAAAAGAGATAACTAGGACTAAACCTCCCTTGGTACTTTTTTGTATAAGTTTCTTTTCCCTGTGTTGTGGGCAAATAGCTGACAGGAAGCAAGAACAGGGAGCTGGCTCTTTTGGGGCTCACAGTCTAGGAAAGGAACTATCTGTCATGGTGGGAATGGCATGACAGCAGATGTATAAGGTAACCTTTCACTTTGCACTCAGTCAGGAAACAGAGGGAGAGGATGTGGGACGGACTATCGGATCTCAAGGGTCACTTCACTGACCCACTCCCTACAGGCATGGATTTGATAACCCTCCCAAACCACACTTTCACCCAGGAGCCAAGTATTCAAACCTCTAAGGACAGTTCACACTCAAACCTCCATGGTCCATGATTAGTTTCTCTTTGCTACCAGAGCATATAGCCACACAGGGATCATGTAGAACATCAGAGATTTATTTGTGTTACCTTTGGAGACCAACAATCAGAAATAAAGGGCTGGCAGAGCCATACTCCCTGTGGATACTCCAGAAAAGAGTCCTTCCTAGTTTGTGCAGCTTCTGGTGGCTCTGACGTTGCTGGCTTCTTGTGATGACATCATTATAATCCACCTTCATCTCTCCATCATCTTCTCCTCTGTGCCTCTCTTTTTGTCTCTGTTTGATAAAGACATTGGATTCCAGGGCTCAGCTTAGCATAACAGGATGATGTCATCATGAATTTTCTAACCAATTATATCTGCACAGCTCATTGTTCCAAATAAGGCGTATATTCAAAGACTCCAGGGATGTATTTGTAGGTACAAATGACTTTGTGGATCTAAAACATCAGTTCACTGAAGTCTTTAATTTACTACAAATCTACTGACTATCTGATATTTGTTCAAGAGAGATAATTTATGACTCATTATCAAAGACCCCAGGGTTGGATTTGTAGGTAGACATAGCTTTGTGGATCTAAAACATCAATCTACTAGAGTCTTTAATTTACTACAAATCTACTTACTGATATTTGTTCGTGAGAGATAATTCATGACTTTTTATTAGCTAGATTGAAAATATCTTTAGAGAGTACCTAAACACATGATCATGATGGAAAGTGGCTTTTCTTTTTGGCACCCCTGAGTCCAACTCTCCTTCCCTCATCTGGACTCACAGGTGTGGAATGCCACTCATGTTCGTCCATGCAATGAACATACACTGGAGATTACGTACTCTGAAACACACGCACAGACATTGGTAGTATAAGGCTCACTGAAGCATGTTTCCATACATGCATCTAGCAGCATGGCTGCCCATGTGTACCCCCTCCTGCATGGCTAACTTAGGCCTCCCCACAGATACAGATTTGGGGGATGTGCCTGTTGGATCCAGCACACTGCTACCCAGAGATGAACAATACATCCTCAGAATCATTCTCTACACCACTTAAATAAGATAATTTACATGGATTTGATTTTTTTCCATTGGAATCCATGAAGCCTGTGAAGATGTTCTCAAGGCTATAAAGCTGGAAAAAAAAAAAAAAAGCCCCACACTCCAGGCTCTCCTGCAATCATGGGCAAATTGAGACCAGGACTTTGATTTCCCCAAAACCTAATGAGGCTATGGGTGAAAGATCTATTTAGACCGTATCTGCAGCCCTGAAGAATTCACATTCTCTGAGATGGCCTCTGCCTACCCTGTGTGAACTTAATAATGCTCCTAACTTTATCTTACTCCTAGCTTATAAGGTGCCTGGTGGCTTCTGGCCCAGGTGATCCAGTACTTTGGACTATTGTTGTGACTAGCAGCACCTTGGGTTAACTGTTTCACCCATGGTTTCAGGTATCCAATGTGCTCAAGAAAACAGCTAATTTTCGGTCTCCCCAGATGTTTTCCACTATAAAAATGAGAGCCATGGCCTCTTATCTTGCTACATCTTCCAGCAGAAACAAGAAGTTGTCTTAGGCATTTTAATATCCACCACTGAAGCAGATGAATGTGGGAAGGAATGGTAGGTATTTCTGCATGGTTGATCTTGACATAAGCATCCGGCAAATTTAGTGAGTCACAGTGGCTGGCATACAGATGAGCAGGTATTGAGTCGATAATGCCTTCTCCAATTTACCTTCCTTACCAATATAAGTCATAGTCTTAATTTTCTTCAGTCTTTTGTATATATGTAATTTGTTGTTCTCTATTAATAAAACAATTTAAAAGGAGAGAAATTGGGCAAAAATAAAAAATATTCTAAAGAGCTCAGACTTACTGGTCAGCTGTGTGATTTGCATGTTTTGTTTTTAGTTGGTGCTGGTGAAGAAGACTGGTAATAACTTGTGTGTTGAGAGATGATCATGCTAGCCAGGTGCATCTTTTAAGCCAATATCAGTGACTCAAGCCATGGCACAGAACCAACAGTCTAGACTTTGCAGGAAGCATGGGGTGCTGGCAGGATCCTTGGACCTCTGGCTGTGGTTTGTTTGTTTGTTTTAATCTCCAACCTCAGCCTTGTAATAACTGCCCAATTTTTTCAATTGAATCTCTAAAGAAAATTCACCAGGAAGCAAATAGTGTGGGTGTTGTTTTGTTTGTTTGTTTGTTTGTTTGTTTTTTTAAGGAACAGGCTTTCTTTATATCACTTCTGTAAGATTTTATAAATTAACAAGTCAAAAATATTCCCCTGTACTAAAACAGAAGCTTCCAGAGAAACAGATGCAGGGTAAATACCAACTTCTACAGAGGACACATAAACCTCCTATATTATCTTTATTTTCTTAATTTCCAAAGTTACTCTGTTTACAAGGCATAGCTGCTGGGAGAGAGAGAGGGAAAATCAGTTTTCTTCAAGAATGACCCTGTATATATTAACCATACTCCAGGGCAGATTTTATACTCAGGAGTAGTTGGCCAACATAAAATGAATGCTCCCCACCCCACCCCACCCCACCCCCATGTGTTTGTGTGTGTGTGTGTGTGTGTGTGTGTGTGTGTGTTGTCGTTATGGTTTGGTGTTTTTTTGTCTTTTTGTTAAGATACAGAAAGAACATAAAGGATGGCTGGGTAGGGAGGTGGGAGGATCTGGGAGGACTTAGGGGAGGGGAAGAATATTATCAAAACATATTGTATGAAAACTTTAAAAATAACATGCACTATGGAGCAATACTCTTGCCTAGTATTTATTGAACAGCTGACCTGTGTAGGCTCTTGTGGAGTCAGTAGCAATGGAACAGTGTTAAGTGAATCAGCAAGCAAGGTAACACTTTGGTCATGGAGCAGAGAGTCCAGATGGAGGACAGATGTTAAGCAAGCTCACAATAACTTAGGTAAAATTGAAACTGTCTTCAACCTTAACATGAAGAAAAGGTCTCAAAATGACATTTGACAGAAAATTATAGGCAAAACAGTGATACACTAATTGTCTGGTAGAGGAGAGCATATGGTCTATTTGAAGCAATGGGGATGGGGGCAGAGGTGTTGTATGGGATACAAGTCCCACCCCAAGCCAAGCAATTCATTCATTGGCCCTTGGGAAGTAGAGAGCTGAGGGGTCTAAGCAGAAGAGCAATGTGGTCAGATGTGTGTTTGGTGCTTCAAGGGGACCCCAGGCCACTAGAGAGCTGTGGGTGCTAGGGACAGAAGGGAGGATTATACCACTGCATTTATTTCATATAAACATCTCAAAGTAAACCAAGTACAGAGTTATTTTTCAATATTTCTAATATTATTAGTAATGATGTTAAGCAAGGAAGACGTTTGAGAAGACAATCTGTAAGTTGAACACTTAACACTGAATCTGTGACAGTTTAGAAATAGAAATTATATAACTATTGTCTACTTCAAATATTTTTATGATAGGATATTTTAATTAATATGACTTAGTTGACAGAATGTACATACTTGCATATAGAATATCTTAATTAATATGACTTAGTTGACAGAATATACATACCTACATATAGAATATCTTAATATGACTTAGCTGACAGAATGTACACACTTGCATATAGAATATTTTAATTAACATGACTTAACTCACAGGATGTCTATATATATCTACATATGTAGTGATTTGTGATGGTTGAACATATGCATTTATATGGAAAGAGTAAAGTAACTTACCTTCTATGCAGTGATAGATTTGATTCTTACTTAGTTGTTCTGAGACACATTATTATGAACTGTAGCCATTCTCAAATACAAACGACAGGCCTTATTCATCCTGTTTAACTGAAAATTGAATCCTTGACTAACTACTCCTAGGCCCCCCCTTTCCACCACAGCCTTTAGTAGCCTTCAGGCCACCCTGGGTGCGTGTGTGACAGTTCTCTTAGGCTCCATGTGTAAGAGCCTGGAACACTAGCTGTGGTCGTTTGAATGAGAAATGCCACCCATGTGCTTATGTATTTGAACAGTTGGTGGCGCTGTTTGGGGAGGTTATGGAACCTTTAAGTAGTAGAGCCTTAACGGAGGAAGTATGTCACTGGGGTAGGCTTTGAGGTTTTATAGCTTGGCCCCATGCCGCCGCCTCCTCCTCCTCCTCCTCCTCCTCTTCCTCTTCTTCCTCCTTCCCTCCTCTTCCTCCTTCTTATCCTCCTTTCCTTCTTCCCTTCATCCTCATCTTCCTCCTCATCTTCCTCTTCCTCCCCTCATCCTCTTCTTCCTCCCTTTCTGCTTCCTCCTCCTCCTCCTCTCTGCCTCAGCAAGCCTACTCTCCTACCATTAGAATTTCTATGGTTGCTGTCACGCCCTTTCTGCCATGATAGACTCTTATCATTTTGGAACTATAGGACAAGATAAGTCATTTCATCCTTCTGTTGCTTTTGTCGGGGTACCAGGACAACAGTAAACTGCCTAACACACTTATCTCCGTGCCTCTCTGAGGCACTAGCCAGCTTATTTTACTTTGTTTTATATTTTACTGGTTCACCCACATTACTGTAAATTAAAAGATCTCCATTTTAAGAAGTATTCCACAGTGTACATACAGACTACCTTTCTAAGTGACATTGTGCAGTAAACAACATAATTTTCTTTGTAAATATATGCGTGTGTACATAAACATATACCACCAAATGTATTAATGTATTGCTTTGAAAAGACGCTATTAATTAACAGTGTAAAGAAAACAGGTACAGTGTAACCTTGTTTTTAGAGGAAGAAACAGCACATATTTCAAGCATTTAAATTCTGTGATGGTTAATTTAGATTGTCAACCTGACTAGATTTAGGAATGTCCAGGGCATACTGAGATACACCCTTGGTTATCTGTGAGGGTGTTTCCAGAAAAGGTAAACCAGGGAAGACTCACTCAGTTTGGAAGGCACCATCTTGTTATCTGGAATTCCAGATTGAATAAAAAGGAAAAAGAGAACCACCTGAACACCAGCATATATTTCTCTGCTTCCTGATTCTTTTGGTTGTAGGCATATAGTTATCACTCACTCAAGCCCCAGCTCAGTAGCCAAGAGTCCTGCTACTGTTATTCCCCTCAAACCATAAGTCAGAATAAGCCCTCTTTTCTTAAGCTGATTTTGACACAGCAATGAGAAAAAGAAGTAATAGGAACAACTTTCACACGGGAAGGGAAATTGCTGGTGTGTTGCTCTTTACACTTTTCTAAATACAAATGCTCTACGGTATATAGGCAGTCGGTAGTGGATGAGAGGGAGAAGCATTTTCTTCATTGTTAGCAACTGGTAAGGTGTCTTTCCTCCTACAAACAGCCCTTCACCCTTGCTCCTGTAGTCAACCCTCAGGAAACTCACTGGGTCACGAAAGCTCAGGCACACACACACACACACACACACACACACATACACACACACCACACGAAAATAGAAGAGGGCCTGACTAGTAAGGGAGACAGGCAAGTACCCACTACAGGGCTGAACATGGTCATATACATTATATACATGTGTGAAAATGTCTCAGTGAAAGCCACTTTATGTATAATTTTAATATATGCTAATAAAACACTGAAAGTATTCTAGTAATTAAAACTCTAGCCAGTGAAGTCAGCTTCCTTAGGGCATGAAGAGCCTTGATTGCTCACAGATTTACATAAACGGACCGAGTAACAGGGTCAATAGTACTGTCAAAGCCTGTCTACATTGAGAACTGAGCAGTGGGCAGGGGGGGCGGCGGACGGGGGGAGGCAGTTGTGTGAAGGCTTTATAGTAATAAGAAATTTTTATTACAAACCCCATTTATGCTGAAAACCACAGTTTTCTTATAGGTCAACACCAGTGGGGAATGGCGTGCAGTAATAGAAAACGCCTGGATTCCCCGCAGGCATCTTCAGCCTCTTTTTCATTCCGGAGGCTGCTTCTGCAGGGAAATTACACCTTTCTCTTCCCTCCACTTCGGATCAGCTGTGAACAAGATTTCAGAAAATAACAGGAAGGGGTCATCTGTGGGCTGGTCCTGGGTGGTTCCCAGGGAATGAGTGTGGCTTACTCCATGAAAGCCTTATGTGTGAGGAAAGCACTTTCCCTGCTGGGTAGTTTTTTGACATGAAGATAAATATGGTTTACATATTTACTTATATGAGCAGTTTATAGAGCAGTTGTGGAGGTTTAAGCTGAGATAAAGCACTGCTCCAAATGAGCTGGGGTGGACTCCAGCGCATGATGGGTAGAGAGGACAATTGTTTATGGCTGGATCTTTCTTGGTTACTCTCCTTTTATCTTTTCTTCTCCTCAGGACTTCCTGCAGGCTATTTGCCTTTTGAGATATTTGATAATGAAAATGAGATATGTAATAAATGATATATTTGATAATGAAAATGAGATATGTGTGAATCGACACCATCTACTCTGTTTACCTGGTGTGTCGAGGCATGGATCTCCTCTGGTTTGGGTTTTAATGTCTTGTAAATTGGGTAACTCTGATTTTACTGATCATAAAGAGAGCCATATTTACTTATGGGAAATGGCATCGATTTACAGTGTTTTCTGCGAACTAAGATCTGTCAGAGTATGAATGGTTCTCACCCAAGATGGTATCACACGGGGAACACTTGTGCCACTTGGCCTTGTAAGCAGCATAGACCACGCCTAGTTCGCTGTTTACGGATCTAGTTTTTTTTTAATCTCCAGAGACTCCAGTAAGGGATGACAGGCTTTCAGAAAGCTGTTACAGATTTAGCACACACAGCTGCGCTAGTTTGCACCTGTGAAATCACCATGGTAATTCCACAGCCCTGTGCATTATATCCAGAACCTGGAAAGGAAGTGTCCTAGCTCAGTGGATGACCAGGCAGGACACAAGGCCACACCTTCACCCTTATGTCAAGGAGGACAGTGCGGCCCAACTTACAGGACAGTAAGTATGAGAGTGTTTCTGTCCTTTTCATTAAAAATGTTTGCAGTTTCATTCTGCGCATTTCTGGTGTTTGTGATGTTGTTTTGAGAGAGAATTAACTAAAGAGGGAGACCCTCCTGAATGTGGACACAGCATCCTACAGTTTGGGAGGCCCAGAGAGAATGATGATACAGGAACAGGTGGACCTGCTCCTAGACAGAGGAGCAGCCCCAGATGTGTGATCATCTCTGTCCAGGCTCACAGCTGGGGGAGAGATGAGGCCAAAGCATTTCCTCCTCCACATAGTTTTAAGGAGCATTTTGTTACATTTGCCTGACTTGAAGAAATCAGGCTCTGGCTATTGTCTATCCTCTGGGGGTACATTATTTATTACAGAGGCTGCCTATCTGACAGTTCAGAGACAGGCACCTGAAGTTTATAAATGCTTGCTATAAAGCAAACACTTTATTAATGTTATTTTGTATCTGTTTAGGTCCTGACAGCTGTCATGTAAGCTGAGCCACTCATAGAGACTCTGAATATTAAGGTATTTGTATAAGCTCATACAAGTGGCTACTGTGGAGAATTCCAGAAGTTTCCTTTTTAGGCCATCTCAGAGCATACAGGATACAGGGAGCCAGGCTTGCAGGGTTCAGATGACTGTCCTGGAATACCCCAGGCATTGCTTCAAAGTTACTGTTCCAATTGCTGACCTTGACCTCAGGGAGTGGGGGTCTGGGGCTGGGGACTGACAGCAGTTCATAATCTATGAAAGCCACAGTGTGCAGGGGTGGTACAGGGGATGAACTGTGGCCAAGACAGCAAGGGGCCCAGAGAATCTGAGCCCTGGATTAGGAAGGAGAACTTTCTATGCATCTCACACAATTCTTGGTTTGTGACCCTTAGTAGCAAGGGTCAAGTGCTGGCTCCTAGTTTTTTTCACTTCTTCTTGCTGTTTGTTATTATTTTTTAATGGTCTGTTTTAAGGGTTTTTTTAAGGTTTTTTTTTTAATGGTCTGTTTTAAGGGTTTCAATCTGATGTACTTGAGCTGTGATGTTCTTCATAATATTGTGAGACATTTTGAAAATTTCAACCTTGTTCTGAATACTTTTCTAGTCACCCACTCTCAGTTTGAAGATACAGTCCTTCATGGCGTGCGGGGGCGGG
>LR749533.1:1026663-1046663 GCA_902729485.2 Mus minutoides
CCTAGGTGTGGCTCCTATGTGATTCTGAGCCCGTTCAGACTGACTATGCAGGTGAATCCACAATAAAGATCTTATTCAGGAACTTGTAGAAATGGAGTGAGCTGGGAGAAATATGGAGCTGTTGATATCATACGCACAGTGGATCAGACTATTTTCCTTTTAAAAAAATGGAAATGTGGAAAACATCGTTTGGAAGGGAGAATAAGCAGAAATGATCAAGTGTGCCTCTGTATTGCTGGAGTGCTTGTCTCCTCAGTGGGTGAGAAGGGAGTGCTGCCTTCCTTTCAGGTTATTTAAGAATGCAGGACCAGAGCTTGCATGGCTGAAATTATTTCCCTTCCCAGTGCTACTCATGAGCCTTCCTTACACTTCATACCCTGAGCTGGGACAGGAGCCTCCCTTACAAAGATCACCAGAGAGAGTCAGCAATGCATGTGAGAGATAACACAGTGTTCTCTAGGGCTCCTCCTTCTCCCATGATCCCAACAGGGTGAGAGTGAAAAGGAATGTGGTAATTACATTTTCCTAAAATGATGTAACTTATACTTTCAAACTATTACACATAAAAGCAGATATGATAAGAACCTGCTGAGCCAAACCCACATTTGCATCCATTAGGTGCTTGATCTCAGGTACTCTCAATCCACTTTGGGTTTATATTTTCAATATACACCTTTAATACAAACATTTAATATTTAATATAATATTCATTATTAATATTAATCATGATGTGTATTATTAATGTCAATATTATTAATAATAATGTAATATTTAACATAATAAGAGCCTTTAATATAAACCTTTTAATACAAAACTTTCTACAAACAAGAAACCAGGACCAAGTTATAGGTTGCATGTATATGACCATGAAGCTCTGTCTAGGACCATGGGTGACTCTTCCTTTCACACATTCAGACACTATCTGTCCTTTGTCCCTTCCTCTGTGCTCTCATAGTAGCAGATGTATTTGTTATTTACTCAGGGGATCACCTCTTCTACCATGTGACTGCCTCTGTCAGCTACAAAGTGTATAAGCACAGAGCACAGACAGTTCCTCAGTGGGTTGGGTCGTGTGTAGAGAATTATAGCACTTCAGAATAGTTCTAACACACCTCTCTGCCCTTGGGCTCTGCTTTCAACACCTCATGTTTACACTTAACTTGAAATCTCATGTTCAGCAATGCCTGAGGTTGAAATGGATTATGAGCCATGAATACAAGACTGGGATTATTCTCACAGCATGGTAACACAGGCTTTAACTTTCCAGGTGCCTCAGTGAGCTACCATTTAATGTTATGTAGTGACTTGTGATTTTATCCCATCATAGAGAACCATTAAATTAAAAAAATAGATCATGCTTTCAATTAGACTCCATATACTCTTGTGCACCTCAACAACTGGACAGGTGAGAAAATGTTATAAAATATTTTATAATGAATTTATCTCACCATGCTATACCTTAATAAGATTTTAAATGTGACTGGGGGTAGCTAATTCATGACACTAGAGTAGCTGTGTGTGTGTGTGTGTGTGTGTGTGTGTGTGTGTATGCTGAAAAATTTAATTTGTTTACTAATAAATTCACTAAACTAAAATTAAAATTTAAATTTGCTCACTAAACAAAAAAATATTAGGAACTTTTCTGTTGCTGTGATCAAATAGCATGTCTGAAAACAACTTATGAGGGAAGAGTTTATTTTGACTTATGTTTCTAGAGGACTAAATGTTCATAATGGTAAAGAAGGGACAATGACAGAAGGCCAGAGCAAGAAGCGGTGCATGGCTATAAATCCCTAAAACCCGCTCCCCAGGGATGTACTTCCTCCAACAAGGCAGGATCTTCTCAAGGCTCCATAACCTCATCAAACGGTAGCACCAAGTAAGGACCACATGTCAAGTACATGAGCTTATGGGGTTATTTCTTACTCAAATAACTACAAATACCAAACTGTATGGCATCTTAGTTACTTAGTTACTATTGCTGTGGTCAAACACCACTACCAAAAGCAACCTGGGGCAGGGGGAAGGGATTATTTCACTCAGTTTATCAATGAAAGAAGTTAGGGCAGGAAGTCAAGCAGAAATCTGGAGGCAGGAGCTGATGCAGAGGCCATGGAGGGTGCTGCTGACTGGCTTGCACGAATGGCTTGTTCAGCCTTCTTACAGAGCCCAGAGCCACCTTCGCAGGGATGGCACCACCACAATGAATGGGTGTGGCCCTCCCACACCAATCACTAATTAAAAAGGTGCCCTACAGGCTTGGCTACAGTTCAGCTGTATGGAGGCATTTTCTCAATTGGGGTTCTCTCCTGTCAGATGACTCTAGGCTGTGTCAAACTGGAATAAAATTAGCCAGCACCTATGGGAAGATACTGAGGGGAATGCACCTTTGTTTAGGTATAACTAACTGTGTGACAATGAACAAAACCACTAGACATAAAGCCTCGTCACTGAAGAAGAATGTGCAAAGTTATTAAGATATGGTCTTAGCCTCTGCTTTCTCCCTAGAGTGTTGCAGATGAGTTGGGAAAGGCTCACAAGTTCAACTTCCAGGGATCACTTCTGAGTATTCTTATAGTCTCACCAACCCAGGGCAAGAGGAGACAGCGGACTTGTCATTTCTAGATAGTTAGAAAGACTTCAGCTGTGCCTACTAACTTTCTTTAGTAGCTGTCAATAGCAGATCAAGGTGACACATTGCTGAGCAAGCCTTTAGCCCTGCCTCGGAGTGTGCTTCAAGCTTTTATTTTTCCTCAGATTCCTCACATGAGTTTTGAAAATATTCTTTTCTTCATCTTATTTCATTGTTTGAATTGAGATTCAGTATTGTCACTCATCCTGAGCTTTAGAGACAGAAATCTGATAGATTCTGAACATTTGTACTTTACAGGTAAAACAAAGACAATCCAACAGGCCAAAGCCAGAATGAACTTGAGGCTGTGTTGACACATTGTAATAGGCTTGCCACACTATAGCGAATATCTGAGATAAACAGATACAAAAAGAGGAAAGCCTTACTTAACTCACAGTTTTGGAGATTTCCTTCTGGATGCTTTCTACCATTGCCTTGGCTTTCATGAGAGCATGTGGAAGAGAGAGAGCATGTTTACCTCGTGGACATAAGAAAGAAACAAAAAGAGACAAGAAGGAGTAGGATCCCAATATCTACTTCAAGGATACATCTCTAATCACATAATTTCATTTCATTGGGTCTTACCTCCTAAACGTCCACCAACTTCCACTAGCACCAGACTGAACCAAACTTTTCAGTTCATGGTTCTTTAAGGAAGATTTAAAGTTCAAACCATAATACACAAAATTAGAAAACCACAACTTAGATTTAAATTGCTATTTTAAAGTCAATCATAGTCTAAATTGTTTCTAAAGCCCTACATAGTTGGGACTCTAAAATCATACAATATGTATAATCACATCTTATTGTATATGTAGGCATTACAGTGTAATACTGATAATGGAAATTAAATCTTGAACAGGCCTTGAAGATGCTGCAGTTACAAATATAGATGGTGAGTATCTGTTCCTATCCCCAAATTCACCCTCTGGTCCAGTATTTGACATGGGACTGGACACACAGCCTAGGAGCTTGGATGTTATTTGCAGATTTCTGAATCTTCAACTCTGTTTTCTGTTTTTCTGCTTCTTGGTAGTACAGGGCACAGCCAAGAGTGTGAGGATCCCTATCCCTGAAAGATGTAGTTGTAATTACCATTTTATTATAATGATTACTACTAGCATAACTATTTCAGATGATGAAAACATTTGAGGTAACAGTGAAGTGTGTGGATCTGGAAGATCAGTCTCCCTCCCATTTCAGGAGTGGGAACATGAGAGGTTCCAAACTTCAGCCAGACTTGTTGAAAAGCAATGAATGATACAAATGCCAGAAACCAAAACATTTTAAGTTTAATTTATTTAATTGAAAATTAAAAATGAAGAGTTGCCATGAGCCTTTTATAACCGTGCTACAAAGTAAAATTGGGAGTGGGGAGTTGTTACTGATTCAGTTTCGTGAGAGAGAATGCTGTTGCATAGCTCAGTCTGGCCTCAAGTTTGTGGTATTCCCCGTGCCTCTCCCTTTGAAGTACTGGAATTACAAGTATGAGACACTCCACCCAGCCAAAATTGTGTTCTTCTGTGTTGCTTGGTTGGTTGATTTTTGAGAATGATTGTCATGTAACTCAGGCTTCCTTCAAACTTGCTGGGTAGTAGAGGACAGTCCACCACCTCATAAATGAGATTACAGGCTGCGCTGCTACCTTTAGCTCTAAATTTCTGCATTTTAAGCAGAGAATTAACATATCTTATGCAGTAGATTAGGCTCCAGATACCATTTGCAAAAGGAGCTGGTCCTTGTATGCAGAGACTTGGATGATGGATTTGAAATGATCCTCCCTGTAGGCATGCTGGTCTTGACTGCTCTCTACTTCCACTATTAAACAATTTGCTACATGTCTTATAGTTATTGGCCCTTAAAAAAATTCTAAATAAATGGATCATGATGCCAAAGACAGAGAATAAAAATCTGTGCAAAAATCATCTCTCCACCTTTGTATGAGAAGTGCTATTTGAGCAAGTAATGGTTTCACAATGAAGTCGGTGACATCCTACAAAGTCAGTCTGGTTTGCTGTATTTTGACATTAGAAAATTCTCTGATTCAGCTTGGCAGTGTTTCTCTATTTTCAATGTTCCAGTGACTGACAGTTTCTATTTATAACTGGTTTTATCTCCCCACAAAAGCAATAAAATGTTCTCAGAAAGAAGGTTATCAAAGGTGTACAACTGTGCATACAGCACTTTCATCTGCCTGTCAGCATCACTACAATGTCTCTGACTCCTATTATCAATTAGAAAAGGCATGAATGAAATGTCTAATTCAAAATCAGGATCCTGTGGGGAACTAAAGAAAGACTTCTAAGTTATCCAAATTCTAAAAAGAAGTGGATCTAAAAGGATGGATCCATCCAATTTTACAAAGGGTATGTGTAGTCTGACTCTTCTCTTCTCTTCTCTTCTCTTCTCTTCTCTTCTCTTCTCTTCTCTTCTCTTCTCTTCTCTTTTCTTCTCTCCTCTCCTCTTTTCTCCTCTCCTCTTCTTTCTTTCTTTTCTTCTTTTTTTTTTTTTTTTTTTGATAGGATCTCATATATCGCAGGCTGGCTTATTCTATAGCTTGAGATGACTTCAAACTTTGATCCTCCTGTCTGAACCTCCTGAGTTCTGAACTTGAATGTGTGCACCATCACAGTCCATTTATCTAGTGTTGATGATTCAATCCTGGGCATTGTACATAGTAGGTAAGTATACTACCAACTGGGCTATACCCAAATCTCATAGTTAAAGAAAATAGATTATATTTTTTATATTCTCTGGTAACTTTTTCTCAAAACTTTTATTTGTGTACAGTAATAACTTGCTGTTACTTCATACATATTAGAATACTTTGTGGATAAATATAGCAGATTTCCTTAAAATTTTAAAGTTATATTGTTCTGAACCACCTTCTTGGAAGGGGTTAGATGTAGGGATAAATAGGAGTGGTTAGGGCAAGAGTTGGGTTTCTAGTGTTGTGATATCCCATGAAACATTCCTTCTAGGGGAGGACAGAAGCTCATAAGTCTTAGGAAGCAAATGAAACATACGAAGTTCAGGAAGTAAACCAATCTTACAAGGCTGACAAAGCTTCTGAAGCTTACAAGATTTACAAGGCCCCTTCTTGGGGTTATAGAAGCAGTAACAATTGCTAGACAGAGGATAGTTGAGCAGTCAACTGCCTAAAAAATGTTCACCAGGCTCAAGTGATACAACTTTTCTTACTGGTGCCCTGCTGGGATAGGCTTTTAGGTGATGGGCTACCTTTGAGTCATCTGTGCCCCTGTATAATCAGCCGTAATGAACTACCAGTAAGCTAGACAGGTAGATTCATTTCTTTGAATTGTCCTCAGGGATGAATAAGTATTTGTTCAACCCTCTCCAGGAAATCTGTGGTGGTTTAAATTTGAGTTAGAATGAACTATAGACTCAAATGTTTGAATACTTGGTTCCCAGCTGGTGGAACTGTTAGGGAAGAATAAGAGATGTGACCTTGTTGGTGGAGGCATGTGTCTGAGGGTTGATTCATGATATCCCCAGTGTGTGCTTGCTCTGCCTCTTGCTTGCTGTTAGAGATGTGAGCTCTCAGTTGTTCTGACATCATGCCTTCTCTCACTGACCATGGACTCTATCCCTCTGAAACTGTGAGCCCAATTAAACACTTTTATAAGTTGCTTTGGTCATGAAGTTTTATCACGGCAATAGAAAAGTAACTAAGACAAGGTCACACAGTGACAGCTGCAGAGCTGATGTCCCTTTAGCTTGATGAAGGATTGTTTCTTTTAAGTATGACTTCTCCAGTTGCTTTGCCAAGATCAGGACTTGTCTTGAGAGGCTGTCTCCACATGCCCAGTTTAGTTTTGTTGGTTATTTGTGTCATATACCAACTCAGATTCATCACTCCTACCTAGTATCTCCAATACCTTTCACCTCCCACTCTGACTTAGCATGCTTGCAATAGCTCCTTTCCTTATAAAATGGTATACTCCTTATATGAGGGAGTGCTTTTCTGATTTCTGAGGTGCAGACCCTTGGCTGGGCCTCACAGTTTCTACAAGTGAAGAGTTAGCGGAGCAGGTTTCTCTGTCTCCTGGTTCCATTGTAAGCAAGGTGTGTGCTCTTTAAAAAATTTTTGTGTGGTTTCCAAGAAGAGTCGAAGTAAGTTGCAGAATTAAACTGGCATCAAATTTATACCAGAAGTCCTACAACGATGTCATTGTATTTTCTTCACAGTCTGTTTTCAATCTTTCAAAAGAAAGGTGTGAGAAATGCAGTTGGCCTGGGATCTGAGGCAGATGTTCCCACTGAGTTGCTTTCCTCCGAGTTAACGGATTTCTTGAGGGTTTGGGACCAGAAGAGCATTCAGGAATTTAGTGTACATGGTAAGTTGAATATGGAGAGGGCATGGGCAAATGTTTTCACTAGACCAAACCTAGCACATGGATGACTTAATTTTTCTATGAGCTTCTTCAGTTAATCATGGCAAGAGAAATCAAAGGGGCAGAGAAAGTGAAAGGATGATTCACTGGGCATTTGCCATTTTGCCTGTGAAAAAGGAATAGGAGGTGCCAAAGAGACTAACATCTGAGCCTACATGGAGCCAGAAATTTAAAATTACCCCCTCTGCCAAGGAAAGCAATTACATGAAAGTTGGTTCAGTTATATAGTTTCAAAGCTGCATAATTTGAAAAAAAAAACATAATTTTGGAAACTAAGCACACATCAAATTGCAAATGATAAGAAATTTTAGTGTAAGGAAGCACGCTGTTCACCAGGACCATGTTAAATGCAGTAGCTCTTACATTTTAGCTGGTATATATCAATTAAAAAAAATCATATGAGGTGGAAAAGGCTTAACTACCTGGATCATAGATTTGTGGCCTCTGTGTTTATCTGTGCTTAGCTGAATTGCCATATATCTAATAGACAGGGCAAGTCCTATCTTGAAGAATCAGTATGTCTCCTTGGCAGCAGAAATGTCAGAAAGTCTGAAAAAAAAAAAAAAAAGCCCTTATGCTGCAGAAGACCATATCCACCATGGTTGGATCCCAGCCATCCCGAGTGCTTATAGATGGTACTTAGACAAGAGTCTCTTTACAAAATCCATCAAATGTCCCTATAGTTAAGAGATGATTCATCCACTTTCTGCCACTCATTGCAGACCTCAGTTAACACTAACACCCGTGAACAGGCCTTGTTAATGCACTGTCCATTCTGCCAGGGTGGATACATACTTCACAGGAGCTGTTGTGGAGCTGGGTCTCCTCAGTCTGGGCTTTGGTCTGCTTTGCAGACATGATGACACTGGGCTTTATCACAGGGATTAAGACCTGTCACTTAAATGATGCTATGCCCACATCCCCTATTACTCCAGTAATGACTCAACAGCTGCTGTTGGAAAACATAATGTTGGTCCATTGACTTAGTGCAATATAGTGGAGTAGGTTTCCATCATGGATCTCAGCTACATTAATTGCTGTGTTTAGAGGTCGGCTGTTGAGCCTTTAATCCCTCTTAATGGCAGTGATATTTAATTGAATAGAATTACATTCAATTACTCTAAGTGTAATAGGAAGTGCTCATCTGCTTGTACTGCATTAAATTTTAATTTTTTAAATTCTAAAATAGTCAAACTTCAAGGCATGTACCAGATTATTTTGTGGCGTCTCATACCAACTAAAAATATCATAAATAAAACACCCTGAGGTGAGGCAATTGGTAGCAGTTTCTAAACTTTCTTTTTTCTTTTAAGAGCATTTATCAAAATGTTTCTGTTTCCTTTTGTTTTTCATGTAGCCCAGGCTGGCCTAGGACTGCCTGTGTAGCTGATCTTATGAATCAACACGCTGAGTGGGTAGCAAAACAGGCCAAAAATGTGGAAAACGAATAAAACGATTGTTTCTAGGAAGGTAAAAATATAGAACACAGGGCTGTGGGCTTTGGTTGGCTAAGAGTACAGCAAGAACAATGCATTTGGACTTTTAAAGTACAGACTCTGGGTGTCTAACTGGTGCTGCGTCAGCCGTGGCTTCACGGAGAAACAGGAGGTCATAGCTCACTCAATACACCCTTGACATCCCGAGTCACATCCACGGTGTCAAATCAACCCTTTTGTTCTGGCCGCTATTAAATAACTGGGGCTGTTATCTAAGCCAAAGCTTTGAAAACTTCCTGTGCTCCTGGCCCCTTTCCATTCAACACCCCCTTTGCAGGTATATAAACTAGATATACTAATTAAATATTTACTGATAATAAATCACAAAGGAATTTATTATAAAACAGTTCTTTGGTATAATTTATTAGAGAGGAAAATTTGCATACTATAATGAAATGAGCATGCAGGTTTGCTAGCACAGTACAACCCAAAGATGTACTGATTTGATACTTATAAACCAAGGAACAGTGTTAGAAAATACTAGAACTTTACTTTCTGTGATTAAATAAATCATCATGTCTCTATAAGAGCAGAAGGCGCTGTATGCTTAGTACAACCTCTGTTCTTTGTAGCATGCTGTATAAAATGAGCCAAGCTGTTGCAGGAAGCATTGATCTGTGTTGCATGGCATGTTGGCATGTGCAGTGCAGAGTTTTCATGTCCTGTGTAAGTAAGTCATCAATGGGATTTTTACATGTCTTACTTTGGTCACTGTGAATTTAGAAAGCTTTTCTGCCAATATTTTCATGATCCCCCACATTCAGCTGTATGATCCTAGATGGGGTGCCAGCCACACTTAAGATACTTCAGTGGAGACCAAAACTCTCCACTAGACATTGACTAGACTCTGCCCCACAGATGAACTCCATAGGGAGTGGGGTCGCCCTGACTCAGTCAGATGCCCCAGCTTGTAGAGGAGCCAAGAAGGACTCCAAGCCTGTGAGACATCTGCCTTCTTAGAAGCTTACTGTCTAGTCAGGTGCTAAAGTATAACCAAGAACACATCCTTAAAGTTGTGTAACCCAGCAGGGCTCTGGATCACAGACTGTTGCTATAGCAATGGGGCACCCTGGCTTTGAATATCATAAAACTATCTTGTGAATCAGAGTTCAAACCCCTGTATCAGAGTGGTGTTTCATTCTCCCTCCAAGACCAGAAGTGCCAGTCTCCCAAAGGTGGGTGTAGGCCTAGGCTTGACCCCCAGCCATGCAAACAATTTCATATAGTGAACAGTTCAGTAACTATCAACTATGCAGACCACTTTCTCATCCCCTAACTACACTACAAGAGTCTTCAATGCTGGCATCAGCTTTCATCTTCTGCACTACAGGAAGATTGTAACAGTTATGCTCTGTGTATGGCTCCACCATAGTTATAAACCACACAGGGCATTTGGGGAGGTGCCAGTCTTAGTCACAGTTTTACTGCTGCGAAGAGACACCATGACCAAGACAACTCTTATAAGGACATTTAATTGGGGCTGGCTTACAGGTTCAGAGGTTCAGTCCATTGTCATCAAGGAAGGAACATGGCAACATCCAGGCAGGCATGGTGTAAGAGTACATCTGGAGGCTGGTAGCAGAATACTGACTTCCAAGCAGCTAGGATGAGGGTCTTAAAGCCCACACCCAGAGTGAGACATCTATTCCAACAAGGCCACACCGTCTAATAGTGCCACTCTGTAGGCTGAGCATAAGCAAACCATCACAATCAAAATGGGGCATAGCAAGCCTTCGTTCCAGGTTTTTAAAGGTGAAACTTAGAGACTAATCTCCCAGGGGCTGCCACTCAGTTTCCTTCAGCTCCTGGCCTTCCCAGGCATCTCTCCCTCCTCTCACTCCCAGACTCTGCCTCCCCCACTGCCTGCCCCCAACAGCTACTACCTTCACCGTTTCTCCACCCTCCGCAGGGAGGAGAATAATCTCAGGGGCAGAAACCTCCAGTCACCTGTCACCACTATTCCAGACCAGCCAGGTGGCTCAGGAGTAAGAGTGCTTGCCACTCAAGCTGGAGGATCTGAGTTCCATCTGTGGATGGAATTAAAAATCGATATAAGTTTGGCATCTGTCCCTCTGTAATTTTATGGGTGGATAAATGTAAATTTTTTTGGAGTGGAAACTGCTGAACTATCATTTTCTTTTATCCAGTTTAAATTAATTTTGAGTCTCTTTGTAGGTTAGTGCTCAGCTAGAAACATTCTAGAATTAAAGAGGAAAGTGCTAAGTAGGCAAAGCTATTGGCTTACCTGTACTGGGGCTGACTTACCATTCACCACAAGTTCAAATCAAGTGTATTTAGATAGGATTTGTGCAAGAGTCACTTAACTCCAGCTCTATAGGAGATACTGATATCCTTGTTTATAAATTAAAGAACAGTAACACTTCTCAACAAAGCCCTAACAGACAGATTAAGGATATATATATATATATATGGATGTATGAATGGATGGACAAGCTATAAAGCAGATTACCCTTGCTGTTCTCAAAGCCATCTCTTGTGGGGTTGGTTGTTATTATTGTTGTATTTTCTGAAATGGATCTAGGGCTTGGAAGCCCAGAGAGTGTTGTGGCTGCCCATTAGTTTTCATTGAGATTTAATACATTTTGTGTGTGTGTGTGTTTGTGTGCGTGTCTATGTGTACATGAGTGCAGTGTCCTTAAAGGCCCAGAACAGAGCACCATATCCGCTTGAGCTAGAGTTACAGTCGGTTGTGAGCTGTCCCATGTGGGTTCTGGATTACAGTCGGTTGTGAGCTGTCCCATGTGGGTTCTGGATCACAGTCGGTTGTGAGCTGTCCCATGTGGGTTCTGGATTACAGTCGGTTGTGTGCTGTCCCATGTGCGTTCTGGGATCTGAACTCTCATCCTCTGTAGTCTCTCAGCTGCCGAACCATCTCTCTAGCGTCAAGACTGAGTTCTAGATCAAGAATAGCTCACAGTTGCATACGAATTAAAAATGAAATTGTAGTTGTTTGATCTGAGCCCAGGGCTCAGTACTTACAGCTTTATGACTAGAGCAGGTGCATCCTCTAGATTTTCTACTGGAAACTGGAGTTGGGGGTGGGGGGGGGCAGGGGCAGGGGGGGGTGATCCCAGCACCAAGTCCGCAGCACTGCCAGGAGCACTTGGGTGGTTTTGTTACCAGGAGAGACGTGAGAAAGGCTGTTAGCCAGCTTGCTTTTGTCTCTTATCACGCTGGCTCATATGCCTTCCCTCCAGCCTTCAGAGACTTGACCACTCTGCTTAGACTCCCTGTGGCCCTGACACTGCCTGTGTACCTATTTCCCACCGAGTTCTGAGCCACTTGGCCTTGGTGTCACTCTGACTCTATGGCCCTGCTCTTTTACCCCATTCCTGTGGTTACAATGGGCCAGCTTTAAGTCTCCAAGTCCTCTTCTCTGAAATCTGAATATCTCTCTAGACGTTACTCCTCTGGACCTTTAACTCTCTCACCACTTCTCTGGCCCTTTGATCTCTAATTTGGCCCAGGATTTTTTGGCTCCATTTTCTTCTACTCTGTCATTTCACTTCATGGCCCAGGTCCTTTGCACATATTATACACATCACTGAACTTGCCCTGGGCTTCCAGAGGGTAACAACAGCTGAATTCAAAGAATTTACCTTACTAGCAGGGAAAAAAAGAGAACAAACATATCAGTGATAAACGATCAGAGTAATTTCCACTAATGACTCATGCTACAGCATGCTGTGCAGGGAATGTCCACACCTAAGAGAGCTAGGAGAGAGCCACATATGGGATTTGAGGAGGATTCTGGCAAGTGAGACCAGCAAATACAAAGGCTATGAAGGGAAATCATTTGATGTGTCTTAGAAATAGGAACAAGCAAGATAAATAGACTGGAGCTGGGGAGGGACCAGTTCACAGGAGAAACATGAGCAGCTACAACACGACCAGCCTGTTTCTATCTGGGGCTTTGTTTTCACCTGCACTCTATTCCCACCGTTGCCCATAAAGTGAATCCTGACTCTGTCACCTATATGCCCAGTATTTCTTAACATGTCTTCCACCCATCCCTTTTGTCATTCGGTTCTGCTCAGGGCTCTCATCATCTCTCACCCAAACACTCCCAATTTCCCCCTTGTCTTTAGTTTTATCTTCTCGAGACTAATGCGAATACTTGACTAATCCAAAATGAAAAGTTGAATTATCTCACTATGTAAAATATAATTCTCTACAGAACATGAAATTCAACTTCGCATCATAATAGAATGGTCTTTAGAGTCTACTGGTACTGTCTACCAGCAGCTTGAAACAAAACACACCAGGATTCCCTCCTAAGGCCTTAAATAAGTCATCATATGTACTCTAATTTTTTCTGATAACCTTTATACTTCCATACAGTTGGAAACAGATTCAAAGATTGTTCACACTCTTTATTCTCACTTTTTACTGTCAACATTATGTGATCCGCTCTTATCACCAGCAAAGCCTGTCACTTGTTTCTAGCCAACAGAACATGGTAAAGTCAAAGGGCCTCCTCGTCCATGACTACATGAATGGCATATCGCTGTTGCTGGGAGATTTCTTGTGTGGACAAGGGGCAGCTGCTGTGGTGAGGGAATCAAGAACTAGGCCAGGAATGGAGACTCTGGTCAGTCAAGAACCTTAGGACCTCAGCTGAAGCAAACCACTAAGTAAATAGTGATCATTAATACTGACTGTCAACTCCACAGGACATAGGACATCAAGCTTGTGAAGGGTTATCTAGACTGTGTAATAAAGGTGGGAAGACCCACTTTATCTGTGAGTGGTGCTATCACTGGGTGGGGTCCTGCTCTGAAAGAAGGAAAGTGAGCTGAGCACCAGCATTAATCTTTCTCTCTGCTTCCTGGCTACAGATACAATGTAACCACTGCCTTCCACACCTGCTGCCATGACAGATGACCTTCTAACTGTGGGTCAAAATAAACCCTTCCTTCCTTTTGTTTATTGTTACATATTTTGCCACAATAAGACAAATAACTAACACAGAGATGCTACAACAAGTGTGTGCATGAGGAACAGATCCTGCCGCATTTAAGACTCAGTTGAGATCATTGCCTCAGCTAGTTCTTTGACTGGAGCCATGTAAGACTCTAACATGGGTTCTAGTAAGCTGAGCTTCAAAATTGCAGGCATCTTACATTATTTTTTAGTTGCTTTTTTGTGTTTATTATTTTTAGATACAGTCTCATGTAGTCCAGGTTGGCCTTGAACTCACTACATCACCAGCATTGGTTTTGAACTCATCATTCTGCCTCTGCTTCCTAGTGCAGGTGTCTGGCTCTATTCAGCAGCCCTGTGAGCGCCATGTCATCCCAGGCCTACATGCATTTATCTCTGATGGAAATGCTTTGCCCTGGCACATACATCCTTCAAAGACAGACAGATATCACACCCTCCCCAAGTCAGGCATGTTTCTCTGTTCTTTCCCAGAAGGCACTGTCTCCCTGCGGAGAAGGAAGCACCAGAGTGGAGGAGTCAGAGGGTCACACATTATGCACTTGATTAAGTTTGTTACTGACTGCATCAGATTTACACCCTTCCTTAGTGCCAAATACAGTCTAATTTCATTTCCTTAAAAAAATTAAGTAGGATTTCCCCCATGAAAACCCCAAAATACTGTTCTTAGGATGAGAGCTCTTAAGTACGTGAAGAGTACTAATTTCTCTGCTCTCTGATTTAGACCGAATCCCAGTATTCCTCTTAATTTTTCTGTCATAATTTTCTTTCACAAATGTATGATCAGCTTTCCAAACTCCCCACAACTGTACAGATTACAAAATTGCACAGGGTGTTAGGGGGAAAAAGCCCAGTTATGATTAGGGAAGATGACTGATCCTGCAGTTTTTGTTTTGTGTGTATATGTATGTGTGCATGTGCGTGTGTGTGTGTGTGTGTGTGTGTGTTCTTTCCTGTTCTTGAACTCAATAATACAGCTTGTCCCTGGTCCCCCAAATCTATCCAGCTTACACCGATGTTATCTTTTTATCTTTCCAGCCTCCAACTTCCCCTGAGGAAACTTGTTGAGAAAAAAAGCTAATCTTCTCTCTGCATTTTTCTCTAATTGAGATATGTAATTTGAAATTCTAATTCTCAATGATAGCTTATTTTTTCCATAGCATAATGGCACTTGATAGTTATGAGCAGAATCTCTCTTTTAGGTCACTGATGGGGGAAAAAAATCAACCACACTAAGCTCAGAATCTTCTCTCGAGTCTCAGCTTTGCACATCTAAATCTAGGCCTGGCAGTAATTGGGAACCCCTGTGTGTAACTCACAATGTTGACAGGAGCTTGGAAAATAACACTTGCAGATGTGGCCATGAGCGGGCACACACACTGGCTACAGACTCCTGGGGGCAAGCCTGAGACGGTTCTGTTGTTTTGCTGCATTTCACTTTGATCCCCAAAGTTGTGCTGCTTTCCTCTCTAAGATGCTCTCATTTCTAGGTCCTTTCCCATCAGCTGTGCAGTTGTAACAGACTTCTCTGTAGAAGTGGCATGGCCATCAATGAGGGAAAAGAAAAAAAAAATCTCTCATTTGGAAAATTGCTCTTTACGTAGAATAAATAGTCTCGAAATGCCTGTTATCCCAAGAGCTCTGATGAGTCTGAGAGCAGGCATCATGCCCCAGTAGCTTAATAACATAAGCCATCATCTTTAACAATGGTAATGAAAATGATGTCTTAAGTAGCACTCTCCTAATTCTGCCAGCATTTGCACATGCTTTGCTGTACATTAGATGACTACCTGTATCTTGGGCTTTGGTAATAGTTTAACTCCTCTCTTACTAGGGGAACTCCTCATGTCCTTATAGTCAGTGCCACCAGCGGAGTTGAAAACAGATTCTGGTGTTTCCACTCCAGCCATGTCTCTTTTCAGCAGTGTGTGTTTTCCCTGCCTCCAGCCAGCCAGGGATAGATAACCTTGGTTCATGTGAGTTTAAGAGCCTTTCCCAGTCGGGAGTGATTTTTCTGTTCTGGGTTCCTGCCATTCAAACACCCATGTAGGGACCCATCAGTGAGCCTTTAAAAACTTTTCTGTCCACCATTTATTCATGGGGGAACGAATCTCAGCCTCAGATTTCCTGGAGATGGATGAAAAGGACTTCAGTTCATTTTCATTTCTGAAAGACTTTCCTTGTAAATGAGCTCCAGAGTTCCTCTCTCTTCCTTTAAATGTGTGTGTGTATACATGCACACATGCACACATACATGCATGCATGTGCACATGTTTGTACATGTGTGTGGAGGTCAGATATTGGTATCACATATCTTTCTCGATAGCTCTCCATCTTGGTTTGTGAGACAGGGTTTCCCACTGAACCTAGACCATGTTAAATCCCTTGGACTGGTTGGCCAGTGAGCTGCAGAGACCCACCTGTCTCTGTGATCCAGTCCTAGGATTACAGAACCCAAGTTCTCATGAAAGCACTTTCTCCGTAGAAAATGTTTGATGGTATTTATAGCCATTTTGCAAGTTTTTTCCTCTCCAACCCTATAAGCTATGTTGTTTGAGGATCTATTGGTGTCAATAGCATTAACAGATTTTCTTAGTGGCTTATAGGACATATTTATCACTTCTTGTGTTTCTAACCCTTTTAAGCATCTTTTACCTGTATGTTAAGTACTTTGAGAAGGACTATTTGAAATTGGGTCTTTTTTTTTAAATTATGTTGAATTTGCTTTGGTAGCTTTAAAGGTTAGTGTCCTGTGGATGAACTTGGCCTTTTTGAGACTTGTTTCTGTATTTTATTGACACTAGCCTAGGATGTTCTTTATTTCTGGGATAGTTTTGCATGGTTATAGCAATAACTCTTAGTCTGGTTGTTAGTAATCAGCAGCCCCAGGAACTTGAGGCTTGCTTAACTTTTAGTTGACTTTAGCCTCTGATCTCACTGAACTTTATTCTGTTCATGTATTGATATTAAATAATGACTCTGTTTTAAAAGAAATAAAATAGTTCATTTTGAAGGCTCGGATGGCTCAGCAAGTAAAGGCTCTCACTGTCAAGCCTAACAACCTTATCCATCTCCAGAACCCACAGAGGGAGAGAACTAACTCCCACAAGCTGACCTTCACAGATGTGCTGCGGTACGAGTGCACACAATGCACATACCCAGTAAATAAAGAAATGAAAAACAATAAAAGAAAATGGTTTATTTCCAGCCAAATGTGAGTCGCTACAGAATCAGGAGCCAGACTCACATTACTCTGAATGAATGTAGTACCATCAAAAAGGTCACATGAACTTTATAGTCACAGAATCAAAGCATTCACGCAATACATTGATGGAGAATGAGGGACTGAAGCCACTGCAAGGTAGAGATATCAATGACTTCTGTTGTCATCTTAAGACACTGTTAGTTCTAGGGTTGCTAGAGGCTGGAGGTCTACTAACCTTAGCTATGCCTTTGAGAATTCTCCCTTGGTCACAAGAATATTAGGCCAGATACAGAGATTAAATAGCAATTTAAGGGGCCAAGGTAGCCTGAGGTGGGCTGTGTGGTAAACAACAGCTTCCCATCACTAGAAGCTTGATGCTCTGAGTCACATAGTCTGCAAGGTCCTAACAGAGATGCAGTAACATCTGACGCTATATCACATGTACACGTGCGACCATGAGATCCAATACTAGCCAACACTTATTGTCCAAACCTATGGACCCAACACCATGTTCATTGTTATATTCACAGCACAGGCTGAGTATTCCTTACCCCCAAATGGGAGTTTCAGATGTTCACAGATGGCAGATGTTATTTACACATTCATAATGATTAGTTTATCATAAATTTTACTTATGTTTGATATATACCTTATACGTATAGCCTAAAGGTTAACAGTTTTACATAGTATTTTTTGCACTCTTGGCTTTGACTAAATTCAGCCCACTAAGTCAGAGGTGGGGTTTTCCACTTATGACATCCTGTTAATGCTAAAGAGTTTTAGAGGAGGGTTAGATTTGAGACATTTGACCTCTACTTTAAATGACCACAAAAATACCTTTTACAGGTAGGAAGAGTTCAGGATAGGAAGTCTAGTATTTGGCCCGTGGGGGTGGGGGAGTTGTACAGGCTAGGGAAGTGCTCGACTGTTGAGTTACAGTCTCAGCCCAGGACTGAAATCTTCTTTTTTTTTTCTTATTTATTTATTATTAGAGAATTTCTTCATTTACATTTCAAGTGTTATCCCATAAGTCCCCTATACCCTCCCCCCACCCTGCTCCCCTACCCACCCACTCCCACTACTTGGCCCTGGCATTCCCCTGTACTGGGGCATATAAACATTGTTAGACCAAGGGCCTTTCCTCCCCAATAATGGCCAACTAGGCCATCTTCTAATACATATGCAGCTAGAGACATGAGCTCTGGAGGTTCTGATTAGTTCATATTGTTGTTCCATCCATAGGGTTGTAGACCCCTACAGCTCTTGGGTACTCTCTCTAGCTCCTACATTGGGGACCCTGTGTTCTGCCAGGACTGAAATCTTAGCTCATACAGTCCAATCACGTGTTCCGGAGTGTTCTGGATTTTTAGCTGTGATATTCTGGCTTCCCAAGACCTTTCTTGATTGTTTTTTTGTTCTGTTTTATTTTGTTTTTTGAGACAGGGTTTCTCTGTGTAGCCCTGGCTGTCCTGGAACTCACTCTGTAGACCAGGCTGTCCTGGAACTCAGAAATCCGCCTGCCTCTGCCTCCCAAGTGCTGGGATTAAAGACGTGCACCACCACACACGGCTTGTTTTAAATGTTCTGTTCAGTTTAGTGATCTCAATTAAGCAAATGCCCCAACAATAATTTTTGCCTTGATAGGTGGTATTTTAAATAGAATTTGAATCGCTGTTTCAAAGGACTCTAAGAAGTGGGCACTGTTGCTGTTCAGTCATGGAGGCTGAAGCACACTCAAGTGAGGTGACTTCTTCAAGGTCACACAGGAAGAAGGCAACAAAGGAGGAACTTGGCCCCAGCTGCTCAGGCCCAGTGACCCTGACCTCAAGCTGTGCATGCCTCTCACAGCAGAGCTCAGCAGTGTTAGGATTGGAGCTTGCCTGTCTCGCCCACTGCCCCAGCCTCCCAGGCCTTCTGAGCATACTCTTTGCAGTCCTCAGTTAACTCCCCTGCCCCAGCCCTCTTTCCTGGTTAAAAACTCCAATTGTTTTCCTAAATCACTGGTTGGTGCTTGCTGGTGACCCAGAATAAATGCTAAAGAAACAAGGATGGTGGGATCACAGAGGGTGTTTTTTGCAATGCTATTGGGGGAAGCCCTGTTTCCCTTTACATTGATTAGCTGCAGGTTTTACATTTACAAATGTAATTGCCTTTAAACAGGGCTTGGATCTGGAAGGGGTAGGGTCTTCCTTGGCTGGCAATTGCGCACAGATTACGTGAATTTAACGTATTTATAGAAGTTCTGTCTGTCACCAGGCCTTGGGGAATACTTGTACTATTTAAAATATAAATTAGGAAAACATGCTGATGTAATTGTCTGCCCTGAGGAATTTTCCCTAACCACAGCCTTCATGCCAATATGAAAATTCCCACTTGGCCATCCTTTCTCAGCAGATTGGAATATTCAGATGCAAGTTAGTGAGAAATGCTTTATCGTCTAGGGTTCTTCATAGACATTCTCCGCTCCTCTTCTACCCAGAAGCATCTCCTATCCCCTGCCTGCTGGCATCTGTGGTTTTATATGATGTCCCCTTCTTGGGTATCTTCAGGGCTCGCTTGTCTCTTCCTGCAAGGCTCTACAAGTGGTCTTCACTCATTTCTTCTTCTACAACCACAACATCTGTTTTCAAGTAGATGATCAATAATTATTTTGGAATTAAGGGTATATTGTGACAAAATGATTATGATTAAAGAGAAGTCAATCCAAAGCTCGCTTTCTTTCTTTCTTTCTTTCTTTCTTTCTTTCTTTCTTTCTTCCTTCCTTCCTTCCTTCCTTCTCTCTTTCTTTCTTTTTTCTTTTTTCTTTTTATTAAGATGGGTCTCACGTAGTCCAGACTGACTTTGAATTCACTACATACCACTAAAAATGACCTTGAACTTTAAGCATGTGCCACTACCCCCAGAATATGGAGTGTCACAGAGCCAACCAGGAACGGATGCTTGCTGAGCAAGCACTCAAACAATCCTCCACATTTCTACCTCAACAGTTTCTCTAAACTCTAATTTTCTTTTGTGAGAGTCTGAAGTCTGGTGGCAGGCTAGTTAGTGCTTTTCAAAATAATGGCAGTGGGAACCTGTTAAAACGCAAGTCAAACCATGATTAAGTTTAAACCCCAGAAATGGCCAGCGGCTTCACATCCATCTGATGCCTGTGGAGCCTCACACCCTACACCAAGCTCACCTCACACCCCATCCTTTTCTATCTTATCCTCCATTGTAGCCCTCACCTAGACCAGTACTTGGAATGCAGTCAGCCAGCCATATTGTATATTTATTGCACTGATGAATGA